>LTDI01000148.1:0-89696 GCA_001654545.1 Fusarium agapanthi
CAGAAGCAAGATCAAGTAATAATATAATTATTCAATTGGGTTTAATATAATATGTCTTTCCTGTCCGTTTGCGCGAGCACTTGGAGTTGATCTGATCTATCCGTAGGCGCTTGGCATTTGGGCTTGGCGTTGATATCCAATCTTTAACCTTGCTTCATTATATTACTCATATCAACCTCAATTCGAATGTTGATATTTCAGTATTAAGATTTGTTTTCGAGGTCCAAGACATGGATGACAGAAGCAACATAACCCAGGCACCCAGCCTCGCATTCATGTCGACGCCCTGTGCACTCCATTGGAACAGTTACTCACTCACGATCCCAAATGTGTTGATGCACGGAGCTGACAGAAAATACGATGCGTTCAATTAAACAACAGCGCTAGAGATACCTCCCTACAACTGTATCCGCTATAAAGTTATCTCTTTTACCCCCCGAAGGTTTGGGCATGTGATGCAGACCCAGCTAATCTTGCACTGCCACCGCCCAAAGCCCAATCAGGGATTCATCAAACAAAGCACCCAACTTGCTCTCGATGAAACGGCCTGCAAGTGACATTATATCAGCCAAATCAGGTATCGCGAGGCCTCCTCCACTAAGCATATGTATGGTAACCTCAGGGTCCCTTACCGCCATTCCCCTGCGGTTCCTATCGGCCGTGCTCGAAGACTACGGGATACTACCCTGCGTCAAGAGGTTCTTCCTTAACAATACCGTGACAATGTCCTGTCTATTGTCACCAAATTATGGTGGCCACCTACAGCCATTGCGTTAGCCCACCGGGCTCTATTGTCAATGCACCACTTCCGCTATTGCAGATGCCTTCATAGCTGGCATCCCGGTTCCTCGGCTTGGCAATAATTCGTTCAAACACTGCCTGCTCGCACTCTCTTCTTGCTCAAACGAGTTGGTCTGCAACTTGCTCACTCACTTTCTTCGGAAAACGGCACAGAACATCCAGACTTTACGCCCGTTCGAGTTGCAAACAGTCCTGAAACACCTTCTCACTAGGGCATCGTCTTCGGCGTTTTAACGCCAAACAGACGAACATGTGGCGCCCAAATCTCAATTTTGTCAAAATACACTGTGAGTGCCGTTGTAGTGACAAGGTCCTGAA
The DNA here is from genome assembly GCA_001654545.1 of Fusarium agapanthi. Lineage (NCBI taxonomy): Eukaryota > Fungi > Ascomycota > Sordariomycetes > Hypocreales > Nectriaceae > Fusarium > Fusarium agapanthi. Next base: position 1,120 of record LTDI01000148.1, read on the forward strand.
AGGATGCGGCTGACAATGCTACTCGGCGGCACGTAGACATCTACATCATCTGCATGGGTCTGTCGAGCTTCTTGTTCATCTATCCGGAAGGCAAGCTGAGCGCAATCGATGCCTATTTCTTTGGCGTTAGCGCCTCGACCGTTACCGGTTTAACTACGTGAGCCACTTTCTACAACACTTTGTGGGCTTTAACGGTGCTAACCGTTTTAATCCCAGGGTCGATGTTCCTGTCCTGAAGACGTACCAGCAGCTTTTTCTGTACTTCATACCCTTAGTTTGTAACACTGTGACAATCAATATCATAGTTGTGGTCGTTCGCCTAGTCTGGTTCCGAAGATACCTCAAGAATGCTGGTAAGTTCGTTCTCGCCTGTACTTGGTGCCCACTACTGACAGTTCGCCATATAGCTCCTGCTCTGCTCAGCAGACGCAGACCAGTGGATCTAGATCCTAAGGAGGATCCCGAGAACGCAGTTGATAACCCTCTTTCGGAAGTACTTGAAAAAAGGCCGGGACTTACACGATCTGTGACAGAACGTGTCCATAAGAATGTCGCGGAGCAGGATGCACTCCCGCCAATCGAGGCTCGGAGTCGGACTGATCCAGCTCCTGATCATCCACCCCAACGGCCGGTAGACATTCTTTCGCCCACAATTAAGGAAGAGAAGGTGAAGGAGGGAGACCAGCACGAACCAAGAATCACTTTCGATCCTTCAACCGATCACCATCCTCGTCATGAGCAGCAGGAGTCAACTCTCTATATCCCCGGCCCTCGCGCTCGAGACCAAGGTTCGCCACTGTTCGCTCCTTTTCTTGTACCTACTGACATATTCAGGCCTTCCTTTTGTCGAGCTAAATACTGAGCGACGGTTCAGCCGAGATACTCGAGATGGTACGATCGATCCCTGTCTGTTGCTGCATGTATTGCATGTGACGTGAGCTAAACCCTCCTTCTAGAAGATTTCATCGAACCTATTTCGCGAACTCAGTCCACGCCTGTTGGCACCCTTCGCCGTAGACGTAGCGCTGGCCTTGGTCTGGCTCAAGTCCGCTCCGTCGAGCGCGTTGCTACCGTAGCTTCGTCCCTCTTTGTTATTGGCAACCCTGCTCAAGCGCCTAAAGAGCGTCCGCTGGCCAGGGCACCAACACTTGCTGTGGGTGACTTTCCCCGCCTGTCTCGAGAGGTTACCATAGGGCGTAATTCTATCTTCCACAACTTGTCGTCTAAGGACCGGGAGGAACTGGGTGGTATCGAGTACAAAAGCCTGAAGCTCCTACTCAAGATAATTATTGGTAAGTCTTCGGGCGTTTGGCTAGGGACAACCTGCTGATGTCTATAGGCTACTATGTTTTTCTTCACTGCCTCGGGGCTGTCTGCTTGATAGCATGGGTTCAGAATGCGCCTAAGAAGTACGTTGAGTACATCGACAAGTGCGGGCAAAATCGAATCTGGTGGTGAGTTTCCTCTTAGGTTATGGCTTCTGTCCTTCTCACCTTTGATCCAGGGCAATCTACTCTGCTCAAACCATGGTCACCAACTTGGGTTTTACCTTGACTCCTGACTCAATGATATCTTTCAATGATGCTCCAGCTCCCCTTCTCATCATGAGCGCCCTCGCCCTCGCTGGCCACACCTTTTACCCTGTCCTCCTTCGGCTTGTCATTTGGGCTACCTCCAAGGCCGTTTCGAAGCAGTCCTCCCTTCAAGAGCCGCTAAACTTTCTTCTCAACCACCCGCGGCGATGTTATACCCTACTTTTCCCCAGTGGGCCAACCTGGGCACTTTTTGGCATTCTTGCCCTCCTTAATCTCGTTGATGTTCTCTTTATCATACTTCTTGATCTAGACAACTCAACTGTGACAGTACTTCCTGGGTGGCAAAGGTTCTGCGCCGCCGTGTTTCAGGCCGTTAGTTCTCGGCACACTGGTACATCCAGTTTTAACCTTGCCAATGTTAATCCGGCTGTGCAAATGGCTTTGCTCATCATGATGTACATTTCCGTGTACCCTATATCAATCGCCGTTCGTTCTTCAAACACCTACGAGGAGCGCTCTTTGGGCATTTACGAGCATAGTCTACAATATGATGAGGAAGATGGTGGCTCATATTTTGTAACCCATCTCCGGAACCAGCTGAGTTTTGACTTGTGGTATATCTGTCTTGGGCTTTTGTGTATCTCTATTGCTGAGCACAAGAAGATCATGGACGGCAATGATCCAGTGAGTATGGCCCCACAAAGCATTAGATACGAAGCTCACCAGAATAGGCATTTACAATGTGGCCGATGTTGTTTGAGGGCGTTTCAGCATAGTAAGGATGACCCCCTTCATCACCATCGTCAGATCTAATCGTGACATAGCTGTAATGTCGGCTTGAGTTTGGGATATCCTACCATCAATTCGTCTTTTTGTACCGAGTTTACGACATTTAGTAAACTCATCATCTGCGCCATGATGATTCGTGGGCGCCATCGTGGACTTCCCTATGCCTTGGACCGAGCTATTGTCTTGCCAACAGAGAAGTCACTGGGTGCTGAGACCATCACCCATTCTCACGAGTCGCATGAATCTCACGAACATCGCGAGTGAAATGGACGACATAGAGTTTCTTCTTGATCATACAGGATACCGGTTGGATGAGATCACGGCCTTTTCTTTTCTTCCCTTTTCTCTTCTTCTTTTTTATCGTACATTTTGTCTTTCGTTGATAGCATAGCGACGTCAGAGTTACGCTTAGAGGCGTTCGAACGGTGGGTAGATTGGGAGATCTGCAAGACTTTGAACGGAGCATTAGATAGCATTTCCGCCGTCCTGAGCCGTGGCTCAAGAACTCTTTTTCTACAAAAGAGTCGAGGTTTTGTCCCAGACTTTCTATTATAAACAGGCCCGGTGCTCTGGATCATCAGCATTTCGGGATTCAAGACAACATAGGAAGCCACGCCAGAATCTTCAAATAGAGTGTTTTTCTATTTTTTTTCTCATTATTTGTGTGTTCTGTGGCTCTTCTTTGTTCGACATGGGAGTGAATCTCGAAACAACTCAGCTAGTTCTCTACCGAGTTGCGGTCCTCGATGGACGGAGTGCAAAGTTTGATCTCATTCGCCCTTCCGTTGTTAAACACTAACATGCAGAACTTTGCTGTGAAACTTCCCCCCCCAAAGCTTTACCTTCAGACTCCAAGCGAGTATAAAATCTCTTGTCACTTTCTTCATTGCGAGCAGCCACCTCTCGACACATAAATTCCCTTTACGATTGCGCCCGAAGCCCAAGCTCATCTACACCATCCCTTGCAACGGATTTCGGCCACTCCACTGTCGAGCCCCTCCAATCTTCGTATAAACTTATACACAACCGATCATGGGTCTCTGTCTCTTCCCCTTCGGTGGGCTTGTCGGCTGCGTCAAGACATTCCTTAGCGCCTCAACTGCGGTGTACGTATAACCCCCTGACGTGGTATCCAAAGCTAACAATATTCTGCAGGTCATGCTGCATTTTCACATTAGACAGCGGGCTTCAAGTGGCTTTCAATGACTGGGCAGAGGATTCGGGGCTCTGGGATGAGAAGTCTCAACATGGCATACTTTGGTCGTATGATGATGAGCCTGATGTTTACATCATGCAACATGGATCTCTCCCAGCAGCATTTCGCTCGTGGCCCCGTCGCCAGCTTTTTCTACCGTGCTCGATTGCGCTTGCGACATTTCGTATTTTTTTGAAGTCTGCCATTGAAAGGAGTTGTACAAGTTCAAGGAGTTCAGTGGATGGAGAAGACGGGGGCCAACCTGGGTCTCAGACCAAACTTTGGAGAAGTTTGTATGCAAGATGAGCTTGCGGCTCGAGTGTTGGAATAGACGACTTGCAGTTTCTCATGGAGGGTTATTGTTTTATCTGCTTTACTTCCTTGAAAAAGACTCGCACCAGAATTTCTCACTAGCTACATTGTTAATAGCCATCACACTTCTACACCAATGATACATGAGCGCTCAGTGGTGCAACGAGACTTGATGAGACCTTCAATTTTGATCTCTGCCAAGCACAGAGTTCGTCGCAGGATAAATAAGCATGTGATTTTTTTAATTGTAGGCTCGCTGAAGGTATTATGTGACAATCAACAGACACCATGGCTCTGCTCTTGGTCCGGCTCAACAAATATGTGCCAGAATCTTTTGTTGAAGCACGTAGATTAAACCAGAAGGAAGTTTTGGGCTACAAGGAGACAAAGAGACGAAGCATTGGTTGGCTTGTAGTGATTTAAGGATGTTTCACGGCTGGAGATGGACGACGTATCTGGCCCCTGAATTTCTTCCACCTGTCCTCCACTGGCTCAAGCTTCGTGATACCACATACTAGGTACTTGACCTGAAGGCGGAATCATGGAAGGCGCCAGCTCGCCCATTCCCAGATCTGATTCCTCCTTGACTCGAAAATGGAAGTAGCTTAGCACCAACCATACCTCCTACCAGATGTCATTGGCATTGGCACCAGTATTCGAATTATAACGGAAGGGGGTTTCGTCATAAGCACATTATAAAGCATGTGCCAAACCGAATCCTCAAATTTGTGCGGATTTTTATTAGTAAAGTCCCGAATCCTTTCTTTTGCTTTCCATCACTCCGTATCTATCTTGGTTAGGTGATCCAATGTCTGATGCTTTCAAATGCTTCGAAGCTCAGGGGCTGCTCTTCAGGGGCCGCGGTCACAACTCCCCAATGGTTTCTAGGCATTAGAGGAGGCAGAATGTTCAACTCCTTCCAAACTCATCGTCGCAGCTGACGCAACTCGTCGCTAACCCCTTCCGTCGTTGTCATCCTGGGAGTCAAACAACTTCAAGTCGGACACCCTGGTAAACAACTTGGACCTCTACACACATCTCTCAATCCATTCAATCATTTACAACCCCGCCCATTTTCATCGGCTTGTCAACGTTATTCAGTATACCACCCTCTCAGCATCACATCATCACCCTCCCTATTCAACATGAAGCTCATAAACATTATTCCCATCCACCTTTTCCTGCACTGCACACACGCTACATTCCTGCCTAAAGATGACGTTCCTGATGGTCCTGGAGTCGTTTACTCCAAGCCCCCGGATGGTGGCATCAAATGGACTCGGTGCAATCTGGGGATTCCTGAATACAAGAAATATGAAAAGAACAAGGCACTCGAGTGCGGCACTCTAAAAGTTCCTCTCGACTATACCGACAAATACACAAACACTACGATATTGAATTTGATCAAGCTCAAAGCGGACGAGAAATCGACCGAGAAAGCGCCCAGAGGCAGCATCATCGTGAACTTTGGTGGTCCAGGTGCTTCCGGAGTCGAGGGCTTGTTGTTGTTGCAGGCACTCGTCGACGTCGACATTGTCAGGAGCTTACAATACGACATAATCAGCTTTGATCCACGGTAGGTGACATTTCGGCTATTTCAAGTTAGGTCAAGTCAAATCTAACCTCAAATTAGTGGTACTGGCAAGACGATGGTTCCGCCCGTTGATGAAGGAATTCTGACGGAAATGTCCGAAGAGCTCGTCTACACCGTTCAGAATTCGGCATACTTCCTCACTCAAGATTTACTCAGCGATGCTTTGGATTATATAAGCACTTTTGCGGAATTCTTTGTTACGAGGGACGAGGAATATAGAGAGTTCCGCGGCACTGCATTCGTCGCCAGAGATATCGCGGCAATTGCCACGGCATTAGGTGAAGGTGACCGCATCAACTACTGGGGTATTTCTTACGGCACGGTCCTAGGCCAGGTTCTGGCTGGTATGTTTCCTGACCGTATTGAACGCATGCTTCTCGATAGCAATCTGCTCGCCGACGACTATGTTAAGAACCTCGGGCTCGATAGTATCATGGATGCCGAGAAGGCATTGTATCATTTCTACGACGAGTGCATGGCAGCCACAAATAATACATGTCACTCGGCTAACAAGCTTCCCGAAGACCGAGATGATTTCCTCGAAGTCCTCGATCGTGTCTTCATGGTCTGCACAGGAGTTGGTGGCGGTTTAGGCAGACCTAAATCACTCTCGCTGACTCTCTGGTTTCTCACATCTCTCTACGGTCCTCTTCCTGGCTACCTTTGGCTGGATGAACTAATTGATACCGCTTTGGAGGGCAATCGTTCGATGTGCCCCCAGCAAATTTATCCTGTCGCAAACATGACAGCTCCATGGAACCCTCAATCCGACCTTGCCCATCTAGCGATCATGTGCAGCGACGCAACTTTCCGCATTGAAACTATTGAGGAAGGCATTTCTTTGTACAAAGACGAACGGGCCAATAAAGACCCCTTCTTCCTCCCGATGCTGGCCTCTCGCGTGGCATGTTCTCGATGGAACACACACGCAGCTCAGCCGATAGATCTTGGAAGCCTTTCAAGAGTCAAGACAAAGAACCCCATTCTTCTCGTCAACGGCAAATACGATCCGGTGACTCCCTTGGATCATGCCCGGAAGATATCTGCCCGGTTTCCGGGAAGCCAGGTTGTTGTTCACGAAGGTGTTGGTGTTAGTATAATACCATGTCTTGAATTGATGGTGATACTGACAGAAGCTCATAGCATAGCATCTTCGCCCATTCTTCCAGTTGCATTCTAGCGAAGGTAGTCGAATATTTCATCAGTGGAAAGGTGCCTCTAGAAGAGATCACCTGCAAGCCAGATCAAACTGCCTTTGAGCTTGTCGATGCAAAGCGGAAGGAAATGGAAGGGCTCGCCGGAAAAGGTAAAATTCCGGTTCTCCTGTGGGTAGTGCTCGGTTTCTTGGGTCTTGTCTGCGTGTGTTTGGTTTTTTTGTTGTGTAGTTCGAAATGAACCAAAGCTTCTGGGTTGACATAAATTAGTAGAACAGTATTAAAAGTATACGACTATTCCTTCTTACAGGTCCGCTAATTGAACATTTCTGCGAAAAGAAAAGCTGTCTATGGCAGATCAACTCGGATGTCTGATGATGATCTATAACTGGGTTACCAGTGCTAACAAGAAGCGATTGAGAGCCCAAATTAATGTTCTTCCAATATGAAATTGAGGATCACATCTCAGCTGTTGTAGGGTAGGTAGGAGTAGCTCTAACTTACCTTAAGGTAGTCTAGCGTGATGATAGATCAGCAATGAATGAATGGATCCAGTAGCCAGATTCTAGAAGGATTAAACTTTGCAAAATCCCAATTAAATGGAGTCCCAAGCCCACTCCCTCAACCACAACCACGCCATAGATCAAAAGAGCAATCACATCCGCAACCATGAATAATGTTGCCGGTATCCGTATCTGACTGTCCGAAGCCCCCCAGTCAATCTCAGATTGCACCATTGGCTGAAGCGATGGCGTCGATAAGACATTTCTCGCCGCGCAAAGGAAGGGAGGCAAAACCGAGGCATGTCTTTTCTAAGTGATGAAAAGATCTAGGTAAGTTTAGTATATCTCAGCAAGCTCGTAGACAGGTTTATTTTGGCACCCTGGTCTAATATTACAAGTTTTCTTGCTCACTGAGCTCGTAAACAGAAGACTTCTCTCCGCCAAGACCACGATCAACCCTTATCAAATATCTTCATCACCAACTAGGTCCGGAGGCGTCAGGATGAGCGCCGACATTCTTGCTACTGGTGGAAAGGCAAGCCCGTCAATGGGCGTGGAGACGAGGAACGACAACAATGGCGATCTTGTAACGGCCACCGAGGAGCAGAGTCTTCAGCGAGGTCTGCACGAGAGGCATCTTTCTATGCTGGGTATTGCTGGTGCTATTGGAACAGGTCTCTTTCTCGGTCTGGGCCAGTCTGTTCAGACTGGTGGTCCCCTCGGCGCGCTGCTCGGCTATGCGACTGTTGGTCTCGTTGTGTGCGCCGTGCAATTCGCCTTGGGAGAAGTCGCTGCGTTGTTGCCGGTGACAGGAGCTTTTGTGCGACATGCCGAATTTCTTGTTGATCCGGCTTGGGGTTTCGCAATCGGATGGAATCTGGTCTACGGCAACATTCTGTCGATCCCTTCAGAAATCACGGCCATCTGTGTGTTGTTCGAGTTCTGGACCGATATCAATCCGTCGCTATGGATCATCATCTTCATCGTTCTCACCACAGTCGTCGGTCTCTGCTTCGTCCGAGTTTTCGGCGAGGTTGAGTTCTGGTTCGCCCTTCTCAAAATCCTCTTGGTCGTATTCCTCATTATCATGGGATTGGTCATCAACTTGGGAGGCGTCCCAGGCACAGAGCGAATTGGCTTCAGATACTGGAAGGACCCAGGACCGTTTGTTGAATATATCGCTTCAGGGAGCTGGGGTCAGTTCCTTGGTTACTGGTCTGTCATGACCAGCGCCGTTTTCTCCTTTGCAGGCGTGGAATCTATCGCCATGGCCGCAGCCGAAACGCGGAATCCTGCGCGTGCGATCCCCAAGGCTTGTAAGAATGTTTTCATCAGAATTCTGGTCTTTTATATCTTGGCCATCCTCATTGTTGGTATGCTTGTGAGAAGCGACGACGAGAGACTAAACGACCAGTCCGGAGCCGCAGGCCAAAGCCCCTTTGTTATCGCAGCCTCGGCGGCCGGCATCCCTGCGATCCCCTCGGTTGTAAACGCCGTTGTCATAACTTCCGCGTGGTCGGCTTCCAATCAGAGTCTTCTCGCCGGTACCCGTGTTCTCTATGGTTTGGCCCTCAAGCGACAAGCACCTCAGATCTTCCTCCGCACGACCGCGTGGGGTGTGCCGTACGTCTGCGTGCTCTTCTTCACTTGCTTCATGTTCCTCAGCTTCATGAGTCTCTCAAACGGAGCCATGACCGTTTTCTGGTGGCTGGTCGACTTGACAGCGGCGGGAGTCCTGATTTCTTGGGCATCGATCTTGTTGAACCACATTCGTCTGCGCCTTGCGATGAAAAAGCAAGGAATTCCGATAAAAAAACTGCCCTGGCACAACTCCTGGACTTGTAAGTGAAGCCTAAAGTTGTAAAGGTTTAGCTAACATCAGAATAGTCTACTCTTCGTACGCCGGCCTGTTCATGACTTTGCTCATCCTCCTAACGGGCGGTTTCCGTGTCTTTACCAGGGGTAACTGGGATCCCGTTGGCTTTGTATCATCCTACTTGTAAGTGCTCCTGATACTAGCAACTAAACCCGTATACTAATCGTGTCGCAGAGATATCCCTCTTGTTATCGGAGCGTACTTGATTTGGAAGTTTGTCAAGAAGACAAAGGTCGTGCCATTAGCAGAGATACCCCTTCAGGATGCATTCAGGAAGTCGGAGGAGGACCACGAAGTGGTGAACGCTTAGATATAGGTGCCGCAGGGAGCAAGAAAACTTCTGGCGTTAAACTGAGGTGCCAGAAGTACCTGATCTAGGGTCTGCTAAATCTATACTAAATTGTATACGTTACACTAATTTTGTCTAAGTCTTTTTGCGACTTAGGATAGAAGTCCTAAGTTTTCTTTCCAACCATTGAAGGGATAATATTAGCGTATCGTCTTGTATCATCAAGCGTTGAAGATAGTACTGAGCATATGATTGCCGTTCTATGAGGCTCTTGAAGTTTCCAGAGCGTGGCTCTCAACACCCTTGCCCAGCCAGTACCAGTTCGATCTCGACACTCATGATGCGCTTACCTTCAAGTCTCCGTCTCTGTTAATGTTTATGTACTTATTGTCGGATGCACCTGGAGACTGTCGCTGCTGACTTCGGCACGGTGGCCATGGAGACGAGTTCATGTCAAGTGTACTGTCCATGAAAAAGGGGGGGCCAGGTAGCACCAGGGACGCTTTTCTATTGAAATATACCCGAGAGTAGTCTACAAAATAAGTCGCAGCTATCCAAGTTGGTCTCTGTTCCTGCTTAAAATGCCTGTCCTCGCTGAACCGCAGGTATTGCTCATGCTGTCTCTCCCTGTGCCGAGCTCTTCATTGAGGTGCAGCCGGGAGACTCTTCTCGATCACGATTTGCATCTCATTACTCGAATAAATTCAGGCGTACACTATTATTCAGTTTCAATTCTTAGACGTGTTTACCGAAGTCCGGGCGCATTATGAGGATAGATTGTGCGTGATGCTCAAGTTGCGGCCCTCCTCCCCTGAAGCTCTCATGACACTCGTTGATATCAACATGGTCAAAGACCAAAAGGCCTATCTTATATGATTTTATACTGTTTCAAGAGTCCCAACTTTACTTAAGACTCTTTTCTTGCTTCTTGAGTGGCTACGAATGACTGTGTACGCTCCTGGCCAAAGTGTCTCATACCCTCGTGGACGTGTAACACTCTGACATTGCTTCGGGAGATGATTTGAGCTTGCATGATAACCGCAGTTTCTATCTTCTCGAGTACTAGAACCTTCGAGATGATCTATATTCTAGGCGTACCGAGTTGGCCAAGTCTTATCGGGGAGTTATGTGGTTGTCGCCTCATTCAGGGGACCAGCTCAGCATATACAATGGAGGGCTTTCCAGCAGTAAAACTTCTGACCTTACGCCCAAGTGCCAATAGTAACTAGTATAAAGCTATACTAAAGTCACCAAATCATTTCTGGTACTTAGAATGACCATCCTAAGTTGTCTAGCAAGCCCTCCCTCAGGGGGATACGGGATGCTCCACGAGACATTTCAAACTACACACAATTGAGACTTGGCGTACATGGCAGTGATTGAGGCTATGCAAATCTTGTGTTCATGTCGTACGACGGCTTCTTCCATGCGCTGAATGTCTGGGAATAGCCTCACACCTCTCCAACGCCTCAGTGTATACTCCTTCAGGAAGCCAAGATTCACTCGGCCAAATGAGCGAAGATAGGCTCGACGAAACGTATGATCTGTTCATTATGTCTGTCAAGACAAAGAGAACGGCATTTCCCAGCCCGGGCTGTCGGAACGCTCGAAGAATGTCACTCGGAAGCATACTTCCCCCCCTACCGCAGACGTCTCTCATCAACCTCCTTTGCACTGTTCTCTCCACGATATTCTTAGAACGGGCTGCTTTCTAATGGTACCGACCTCCAGTTTATCTTCCCATTCCCCAGCTATTCCCGCGCCCCGGAAAGTCAACTCAACCGCCACTGACGAACATCCCCTCCCCCGCAACCACTCCAACGACAAAACACCAAATTAAGGGGATATTCTAACTTCGTTTCACTTCTCACGAGAGTTCAGTGGGCTCACGTCGAAACCCTCCAGCCGCTGTCTCTTCAATGCTGAAGGGTTACGACGCGCAGAGCCAACACGAACCGTCGAACTCTACCAAGAATATCGCGTGAAACACGGTTAACATGGTCCGAACGCCCCATGTAACAATGACACGATACAGCTCACATGTACAACCTTCAGCCACAGGTTTTGCTGTGTGTGCTTTTCAGCTTTTGCAAATCTTGCAAATCCCCAAGCATAGCCTCAAAGGAGGTTAACTTATTAATTTAGGAGGGCCATGACGATCAAAGGCTTGACTCGCGGGCTATGGGGAAACGTGACACGTTCCCCCCCTCGCCTTGGAAACTATCGAGCCATGATAGAGTTTCGGTCCGTAAGCCCAGGTGGATTGGCTTACATGACATGAGTCGTACAACGTGGATGAGGAAATTATGATGATCGTGGGCTGCGGCTAAGGCTTAATGTTATCCTGTAGGCCAAGGGGCAAGGGAGGCTTTGGGTTTGACGGGGAGAAGGGGCTGGATAGTGAAAGATGCAATGGTCGGCGCCATCCGGGGGAAGAGATTGTGGCCGCAGGATCTACGATTACAGCTCGGACCGAGTTGAGGAGGAAAGTCAAAGTTGATATTCTAGATGTTGGCGTTTACGAGGGGCTTCGTTGGTTTGTGTCACTATAGGATGGGTGAGTATCTAGTGCACAGCCCATTCTCATATCATGCAGTTGTGAAGGTTGCCGGATCTCATCATTCACCACTTGAGCTGCTTACCAACTTTGGAGATATCATGAGAGGTCGATATCATCCTCAGGCCAGGGGGTTGGCTCGGGTTGATTGACAATAGCGATATTTTAGCACTGCATCCATCATCATCATCATCATCACCAACCACTGTAGTGCAACTTAATTAGTTCAGCGCTTGGCGTGATACGATAACTTGGCCAAGTCAGCAAAGCAGAGTAACAGAGTTCACAGACTCGTGCAGGCCACGCTTCGGGTGCATTCCAGTGAATGAAATTGAATGGCTCTATGTCCCCGAACCCATCAGCCATCAATCTCCGTGGAACCACGGGCCTCTTCTTAGCTTTAGTTAGTGCTAGTGTTCGCTGTAAGCTAAGCTGTCTAGGCTGTGCCGCACACCCACTCCCCGAACCATGATCGACAACCAGCGCTGAAACCTGCTTCTTCCTCCCTTGAACCAAAAACGAACCATCAAAAGGGCCAAGCCAACCTTGAAACTTTCCCGTCTCTCCCCCCCGAGGCCCACGTTACGAGATTTAATTAAACTTTCTGGGCATTTTAAGCGAGACCTTTGACCTCGTCTCTCTCTCTCTCTTGACCGGAAACAACCAAGGGAATGAGATGTGATCAACATTGCAGTCTAGTAGGCAGTTCAAGAGGAAATGCCACCGAGTGGTCCGTGATGTTTCTTTCTTTCTTCTCTGTTTAGGTTTGGGTGCCCAAGCTGGGCATTACTCTACTCTACTCTACTCTACTCCAAACAAGGGCCTGAGACATTTTCTTGAGTGTCTTGAGGTTTTTTTTATTAGATAGCGGTGAGACTGAGGCCAAACAGACTATTGATTTCTTGTCTGTTATTAGTGACTGGGTTAAGTTGAGATAATGCAATCAATGCATGCAGCAGAGTTCCATTTCCGTGCTTGTCTCACGTTGAGTGGTCGGCAGTTTAAATGGCCTCTGCGGTGTAAACTGCATACTTTGTTATAACCAGGGTATCATGGAGTATCATTTGATTCTGTGTGCTTGTCGATACTTTGAATGTTATCAGTTGTCTCTCATGTTTCCCTGAATAGCTTCACCACCACCAACACCACCTTCTTGTCTCTGTGATGTGAGCAGTAAGATTGTCTTCACTTTCATCCTTCATCCATCGCCCCAATAATCGTCTCCTCCTCATCACGCTACCCTCCTCGAGCCCGCCTCACCTTTTCACGTTTGCCCATCTAATTCGCTGCAACCATCTCCACACATCCATTCCAAAACTCATGCCGTTCGCCCTAACTAAACTATCCCTGCTCATTGGGCGCCACGTTCTCGCCTTGTTTTTTCCCTTCTTTTCCTTTCTTTTTTTTCTCGCTCTCGCAAGCGTTGCAATCGCTAACGCCCGCCCCACGATGCACGAGTTCCAGGGATGGTTAAGTTGCTTTTTTCTACTTCGGCTCGCATGCAGCTCGAGCGGGAGCACCGTAGTGTGACGCGGTAGACCGGGGTCTATAGTCCGTGACACTATTCCGAAGCCTTTGTGAGACATCATCGTGTTGGCTGTTGCTGCTAGTCGAGGCGGACGGTCAAGTTCACTCACATTCACATGGCACAGCATGCATAGTTGGGACAGTTTGTATGAGTGAGGTATCTTATTGTGTGTGATCTTTCATTCATCGGATGATCGGCAGATGCATCTCTTGTGCGAGGTGCCGTCTATCCCTCAGTAAACGTATGGTTGCGCAATATGCGCTGTGGCTATTGAGCCATGTCCTCTTCGCTCTAATCTTTGCTCGCTCGAGACCAAGAGTCAAGTCCATATGACTCCTGTCTCATGTCAACTTCTTTTCCTCCTCTTCTTGAAGAGTTCCTATCCGATCCGTCATGATAAAAATAGTAAAGAGGTATCTCTGATCCAGTTCAAGTGCAAGCCATGGCCATTCTTCCCGCTTCTATCACAAAAGACGGACGCCTTCCAGACAGTAATAGCATAACAAAAACGAGGAGTAAAAGATCAACAGTCATTATCCTCTGAAATTCCTGGGGCAAACAAACATAAGCTCTTCCTTCGGCTGGTAGAAAAAGAACATAAACGAGGATCGGACAAGCGACAACTCCAATCTTTCCAAGTCTTCGTTTCTGTCTCTGCAGAAATGACAACAAACAAAGTTCGCCGCCTCCCATAAGTCTCGATGCGCCAAACATCATGCTTCTACAACTGATATCTTGCCCATCCTCATAATATTCGAAAAGACAAAACTCCTCGCTTTTTAAATAAGTGTTTTGTAAGTGAAAAAAAGAAATGTTTTGTGACAAAGAAAATAAAATAAAACCTTAAGAAAATGTTGCTCCAAAAAGGGGAATACAAGGCCGAAAAGAAGCAATCCCGAACTTTCATTCAATGGGTCGTAAATAGTGTTTTTGCTAGGCGTATCCTCGCACGGCTTTTCGTAGGTATTGGTTCCATGGTAGTGTTTGTGGCCAAGGGTCGATATTAAAGTCGAGTAATATCCAAGGTGGTTTAGAAGAATCAAACAATGTCCTAGGCCATTGGAAGTTTGTGGCCTCGGTGACATCTCATCCAGGTGAGGTCATGGTAGTAATAATAGTGGCCGTTATGTCGAAGACAAGAGATCATGTCTCAGGCCTTAGTAACAGCCTTGGAACGTAGGCATGAAGGGGACCTGTTGATGAAAGGGCACATGGTGCTGAAGCATGGGCACTTGTTGAACGTATTTTACCATATCCCAGATAGGGAAGTATGATTTGGGTTGACAAGGAGCTTGCACAGAGACAGGAACCTGAGCCTGTACTGGCATAGGGACCTGCTGGCAGAGCATGGACTGAGGGGGAACGGCCACTGGCACGGGGACGGGCCCAGAGTACTTCTGGGGCACGAATTCCTGGCTGTGATAGATGAGTTGATGTTCCTTGGGCTCCTCAGGGTCAAAGGCGTGTGGTGCAAACTCAGGAGGAGTCTGTGGCATCTGGCGTTCCTGTTCAAACTCGTCGTCCAGGTCGTCAATGGTAGAGTCGCTTGAAGTAAGCGAACCCTCATCGTCCGAGGAGGCAGGCGACAGAGGTGAGTCGTACTCATAGTCGTCGATGATGGCATCCTCGGAGGAAACGTATTCGGTGATGTGGTTTGGTGAGGCCGGAGGTGTCGGTAGAGACGACATGGGCGGCACGGTAAACATAGAGCAGGCCATAATCCTGGTTCGGAGCTCAGAAAGAGTGATCCGCTGCTCGGGGATAGGCTCGAAGATCCGTCCCAGAATGTCGTTCAGTTCATCCGACAATGGGAGGATAGTCTTCAAGAAGTCCTTGGATCCGGCATAGGCACGGTAAGTAGAGTCCTGGAAGGAAGCTTGTTTCCATGGGTTGCGTCCACAGGTGAGGTTGACAAGGATAACTCCAAGGCTCCAGACATCATTGGGGGCGCAAAGGTAGTAAGGCTTCCTAGCAGAGGGGTCCAGGCATTCTGAAAAGCGAGAAAGAAAATATGTTAGTTGTCTGTCCCATCCGTGATAACATCAAGATGCAAAAGGGGTGCTTTCAAGGGGAGAGGGAGGGGGAGTAGTATGTACCTGGACTCATGTAGAATGTTGAACCGCATCCATAGTCCTCGGATCGATCATCAGAAGTAGCAAGACCAAAGTCAGCCAGCTTAACAGTGTCTCCGTGGTCTGTCACCAAGATGTTTTCCGGCTTGAGGTCCCGGTGGTAGATTCCAAGGTTGTGGCAGTGTTCAACGGCATCCAGGATTTGCAGAAAGATATTCCTTGATAGTTCATCCTTACCAACATATTGACCGCGCTCAGTGATATTCAAGAAGAGATCGCCCTCAGGGCAGTACTCGAGAATAACATAGATGCAGTCAGGATCATTCACAATCTTGAGCATCTGGACCACGTTGGAGTGTTCCGATGCCTTCCAGTGAAGACGGATCTCTCGTTGTTGGTAGGCAAATTGTCTGGATTCCAAAGGGGTTCCATCGGGATTGAACTTGCTCAAGCACTTGACAGCGTATTTACCCCCGGTCTTGAGATCGACGGCAAGGTACACGACGCCATAGGCGCCAGTTCCAAGGATGTCAGTAAGCTGGAGAGTACCCTCAAGCACGCGGCCTAGCCTGGCCTCCGGGGCGAGAGGGACGCATCGGTTCTGGAAGTGTCGAGAGTGAGGGACCGCAAATGGTTGTTGAACTATGCACTTGGGATGATCGAATCCTGGAGAGGGCGGAGGGGTTTGGTAACCGAATATGGCATGTTGCTGCATGTTATCTGGTTGGTATCTCACGAAGTAATCCTAGAAACTGGGTTGTATTCTCTGGTTTGAGGTTGAAGTAGATCCTAGGGTCGGCAGAGAGATAATCCAAAACGGCACGGCATACAGCAGCAAGAAAAGGAAAGAGAAGAAAACACAGAGTATTTTCCTACGGCCTATGGGAGATCCTGTTCCAAAGTCCAGTCCGGTCCAGTGTAGTTCCAAACGGGTCGTTATTAAAAAGAGTTCCTTGGGGTGTGGTTGGTGGTTGAAGTAGTAGCTTTTGAGGTCCCGATGGCCGAATCAACGGGTCGAGAAGAGAGATGAGAGAGAAGAGTGAGTTTTGTCGGCCTTCCAGGGGAGATATTGTCGAGTGGACGGTTGAAGGGTTGATGTTCGACGAGAGTAGACCAGCAGAAGGTCACGTCTGCGAGAGTGAGAGATAAGATTGCCGGAAGGAGTGTCGTGAAAGTGGTGATAAAGGTTCCTCAAACTAGATCCAGTCGAGTTTGGAGATGGGCAGAGACGATAAATAAGTTAAGTCTCTCTAGTGAACAAGGACAAGGCGAGCGAGACAGACGCACACCCACCCAAGACATGACGGTACGTACTGCACAGGCTCTAGTCGAGCAGCTTCACTCACTCGCTCACACTTGACACATCCACTATCCATCCACGCCTCGGGCTTGGGATTGCGTTGCGTGGAGCAGGACCCACCGCCTCAATCATACCCTTGTCCGGTTGGAGAGATTAATGAGCATGGGTATGGCCCTGTCTTGGGTCTTGGCCTTGGCCTCGTTGTGCGGTAGCGTTAGCGTTGCGTTGCGTTAATGCTCTATTCTTGTCTGGGCGTAGAGCCAGAGCGAAGGGGGGGGGGCGTCCTTCTCGTGAGGCGCTGGACGAGACGCAGGGATTGGACAGGGGACTTGATTTGGTGACGCCGAGCAATATACGAAAAGGCAAGGATCCGTTTAGAAGTGGTTCTCTCTGTGTCACTGCCTCCAGGCCACGTCCTCTCAGCTTCCTCCCAGGCCCACCATCTTCTTTTTGGGCTTCTGCTCTGCTCGACTCTCACTCATCAGTCTCAGCACTAACGCCATCCATCGGCCCACTGCCACTCGAAGCCTGCCTCGGGCCAGTCATAGGCTTCTGGTGGCAGATCTCTAGCAAACTGGGCGGTGCCTGCGCTGTCTGTGCTGCGCTGTGTGTGTTTCTTGCTCTGCTGACACCCCCCAAGAAAGGGAAGAGGTCGCTGTGCCGTAGCTGTCTCTTGTGCTGCGTGTCCTCTCTGTGACTTGATTGGCTTCAGAGGTCCACCCGTCGGGCGAATCGTCATAATCAACAGCCTCCGTGATGAATCACAGTTTGGCCGTAGCTTCCATTTGCCACACGGGCCACTGTCCTCCCCTACATCCATCCATCTCCATCTCCATCTCCCACTTTTTCTTCCTTACCCACACATCATTCATTCGTTCACTGGTTCAATCAGCACAAGCAAACATCAGGCGTCTGGCATCCAATCCAATATGTCTCGATTAGTGCGACCTTACGCTTTCCCGCGCTACACTATCATTAGATCGATATGGCCATCTTCAAATATTATTCGCTCTACCCATTCCCAAAGCCATTCTAATAACCAAGCTTCTGAAACTCCTAGAGTTACTCTGGAGATGGTTTACAAAGAAATCCAGGAACAGAAGCACTTAATCCAGGAACAGAAGCAAATAATCCAGGAACTTCAGCGATATCGTAAGTCATTAAAATACCATATTAAAACCAAGGTTTTAGATATCTAACTGTTTTTAGAGCATCAACAGGAACAAAAAGAAACCCAGCGAATTTTCGAAGAGGAACACCGACATTGGCTTTTAAAGTTCTTCTACAACCTTGACAATAAATTTAAGTAGGTCTTATATTTATTTGGATCCTACCAAATATATGCAGTAAGTTCCCTGGGAATTCATTATTATTTGATGCTGATAATTAATTTCTTAATATTTAGGCAATTCCAACAGGTATTCCTCAATTCCTGGAGCTCATCCTCGACCCATTCAGAATTTCGCCATGGTAGTAACGTTGGAACTCTCATCACACACAGAGTTTGAGTCCGCCCCCCCCTACACTACACTACACTACACTACAGTATATGCTTTCGCCGGACCTGCCTCTAAGCAGCAACTGGAACGGAACAGCAAACTTTTTTTTTTTTTCGTCCAGATACGATTGATCGATTGCTATCAGATGGGCGTCTGAAGCGCTTAGCGACATGTTTTTGCACAAAAAGGAATGCACGAAGTCATGGAAACGGATACACACCCAGTCAGTTACCGTCGTTGTGATAGATAATAATGGATGGGATAATTATCTTGGGTGAAGGGGGCTGAAATGTGAATGAATGTGAATGTGAATGTGAATGTGAATATGAATGTGAATTCAATGCAAAGTGAACTGGCACCACTGTTGCAGAATGCAGATGCTAAATTGCGTCGATCCCCTCACTAATGAGGGTCACTATTTTGCCCCTCCAGCCAGTGAACGTCCCCGCTGTGAGGCTAGAGCTGCTAGGCGCTGCATAAGTTATGCCAGCTCCGTTGGTTGGTTATGCCTACCTCCCTCTGCAGAAAGATAAGATCGACATTCTTGGTGAGCCATCTCTATTCCTTTCAACCTCGTACTTTTCAATCTGCCCTGCCACCCTTGAGCTATGATTGGTCCGAGACTAAAGTGTATCCAATATCGAGATATCATCCATGGTCACGCATCCTATGCTATGCCCATGCCATGTTCATCACATTATACTATATTCTCAACAAGGCTGACAAAGGGAAATGAGACTTGCTTGCTTGCTTATTCTAGGTTGATCAAAAGAAGCAAATCAGCAACATGGTGTTTCACTCATGAGCGATCCTCCGTCGGCGGGTATACTGACAGCCCTGATTGTCTGTCTGTCTTTGTCTGACTTGAAGCGAGACGAGGCCTGCCGTCAGATATCCATTTGGCTGTCTCTGCACGTATCCGTCTAACGGCATGTCTTCGAAGGGGCCTCAACCCGCCCGCTGGCAGCTCTCTGTGTCTGTTTGCAGCGTCCTCACGGGCTGCTGGCCAAGCACCCCGGGATCCCATATTACTCGAAGCAGACAGGTGCAGAGCTCGGGTGCGTCAGTCAGTACCAGTACCACCCAGCGGTCCCAGGCCGCGGTGAGATGCAGGTAGAGTGAGTGAGTGAGTGGTGTCTGTGTCCCCCTGTCGTGTAGGACCAAACAAGACAGAGAGTTTGAACAGGCCACGACAGTGACAGTGGCAGCTCTACCAAGTTACAGTGAGGCTGACTGATGGGAAATGGGGACGGGTTGCAGAAGAGGCGTCCAATGAGAAGCTGTACAGACCCCAAGGAATGTGGCCCGTTGCCTGTCTTTATCGGCCTGTGATGTCTGTCACCCGCTGGATGCATGGCATTGGATGGTAGTCTAACTGATAACGACGACTTTTTACTTTACGGTGAGAATGTGAAATGAGAATGTGATTGCGTACGTCGGCTCGGGTTGCTTCCAGTTCAGTTCCTGTCATCGGATCCATGTGAACGGGTATCGTACAGTACCTTGCCTTTGCCTTTGCCTTGCCTGGCCTCGAACGAACACCGGATCTGAGCGAGCGTTGGCTGATACTGACAGATTGAGGAGGAATTGAGGCGACGAGGCACTCACTCATTTTCTTACTGATCACTTGTTTTCAACCTCAATCAGTTGTTCCAGCCACGAACCATTATCGCATGATTTCAGCTCCCCCAACGTGTTTCTCCATGCATGCAAGTGGAATTCTTTGATAGAACTTCAGGTGAAGCGAAGTAAAGCACCAGCTTGACAAATTGACCAAAATACCGTCTCGTCTACCCTATTCCATGCCAATAATGCCCGAATTCCTCCAAGGGCCCCTGGTATTCCAGCTCAGTTGAGTGGTCCCCTAAAAACAAGACAGTGTCTCATTGCTAACAGTTGTCAAAGGGCGGCAGGGCGGGTCGATTGGATGGTAGGATGGGCCCGAGAGAAGCGGTCAGGACATTCGAGAATGGACCGTTCACCGTGATTACCGATCAACCATCAACTGCATCGTCAAAAATCACGGGTGCATCTAAACCCTTCGAGGGTTAGGCCCCTGGCACTCACTCAGATCTCCAGCAATCATCTCTGACTTGGTTATTCCCCGTTGTAGCCCTGTTCTTTACGCGCACTGAGCTCTAAACATATCATCTCGATCCACTTGACACAGAGTGAGGCCGCTGTCTGATCCTTGAGCTACAGGGATATCCCTGGAATCGACCCATCTCTCGTCAGCGAGCACTGATTCCTCTGACGCCAATGCCACCTGAGTCAAAGTCAAAGAAAGAAAAAACGTTCTAATTAATCTCCAGTTTCCGAGTCCGGGGCGTCGATCATACGCCGCCATCTACTGTAGCTGAAGCATGGCGTTGTTTTTTCTTATGGCCTCAAACATTGCTTCATGAGGGTTCGAGCTTTTCTTTCTTCCATGGCGACGACCATGGGCAAAACAAACATTTTGCGCTAAACTCTTCTGTCTCAGCAAATGTTATGCATGGGCTGATTCCGTTTCGACCGCTGACCGAAACCTGCTCGCCTCTAGGTACTGTACTGCACTGCTGCAACTTGATTGAACCACTGGCTCTCGCACCAAGCGACGGCAATGCAAGAGCTTGCTCCATCCTGGTTCGATACCAGCTGCTCTTATGCATTCACTGTTGGTTGGTTTGGTTGCGAATAAGAACAGCCAGCAAATCAGGATGTTACTCTGGCAGTTCCAAGCAGGAAAAGGTTAACCACATGCCATATCGATCCAATAGGGAGTTATCCTCAACACTGCCGTCTATGCACTCACTTAGAGAAGCTATGCGCATCTTGAGTCATGGTTATGCATCTCTACGGTTGAGTCCAGCTTGCTACAACGGCACAAGACCTCAGCCATAGTCCTAGTCCTAGGTAGATCGGGAGATGCAGAGAGAAACAAAGGTAGGAGGGAGGGCAGCTAGGGCAGTCGTCACTCAACTGCCGCCAGGGCCACTTCCCCGGGAACATGGTTGCGGTTCGTCTCTGAACCGGCCGGCGCTGGTATCACCTTGGCTTGGTTTGCATGATATCTTTGCGAAGTCTGGTGTTCCTAGCCCGATTAAGAGATCCTTGCTGTTGACAATGGGACTTTGGAGTGCAAGCGAGAGCTGGGACTCGTTTCTGGTCTGATAACGATCTGAAGATCGATCGTTGAAAAGCCTCTGGGGAGATACGACCACCATCACATGCAGTGCCGAATCGATCAGCAGTTATCTCTTGGAGATAACCACTCACTACGTATCTCCCTGTAAACTTTGGTCAATGAAGACGCCATCATGAGATAGAAGACTGTCTCAAACGTCAAGCTGCACCACTAGAGCCAAGACTGCCAGTTTCGAGGTGGGCTGATATCAAGCCTCTGTCCGTACATAGGTAGATTCACCGCCAAAGACTGGATGTCTGCAAGGACTAGTTATGCGTAGCGTGTGGACGCAAGGGAGGACAATGCAACACACAGGATTTGTCACGAGGCTCCGAGAAGGGGACGGGGCATGAGAAACACGCTCATTGATCAGCTCGAATATAATTTGAGATACCAGAATCGTGTATCTCATCATGGCCGATCATTTACGGGCTTGTGGCTACTGTACCATAAAGAGAAACCTAACCTCAACGGCGCATCACTAACTACCAAAAGTAAAGTAGGGGCGGGGACTTTATTGGGTGGTGGTGAAGCTTACGGGATGACATCCGCGGCGCCTGGAGGGGCCATGATTTGCATCAACGACTTGTGAAGTTGAAGATCGAGTTGGACCAATTGTAGCACGATCCAGAACTAGAGCGTCACATTGACTCTCACAGTCTCACTGGCAAGTTCAAGATCTTGATGATGTTCAGCGGTGGTCTAGAATTGATATGGCCGACTCCCCTTGAGGAAGGGAATGGTCCGGACACACGAGGTCAAGGGCCGTTCATAATCGGCCTCCTTCTTTGTTCGAATCGGCCGTGCCATTTCATGTGGAGCTGGGATCTGGAGATGCCGTCACGGAGCGGACCCGGGGTAGGACACGGAGCATCACAAACACAAACGGTTATGTTATGTTACCCTGTATTCAACCAAGATAACATGGTTCTTCTACTGTATGTATCTTTGGATGATATTCACTCATTTGCCAGGGCGGGTAGTACATCTCACAGTAAATTTGCTGTCCATTCACAGTTATCGTGTCCGATCACACGAAACATCATAATTGTCGCATTTGCCTGATCAGCATCCAACACAAGAAGCCTCACCAAGAACACAAACCGATCACCACGACGTACTGTAGGTCTCCCAAATCACAGCCTAGCAAACTTCTACTGGACGGATCATCTCTCCTCATGAAACTTGCAGGGCAATCAGCAGCAAAACCCAGCAAAATTGCACCAATGAATAACCCATCGAAACAAAACCCGCCGATCCTGACGACACTCTCGCCACAGCCCGTCATAATGTCTCAAGCTGCCCCTGCGGATAAAGTGAGGCTGAGAAGATCCCGAATCCACTCTGATTTCATCAAACCCTCAAGCTCAAGGGATCCTTGCCCTGCTCCGAGTCTGAGTCTGGGCGCAATCTCCGTCGCAGGTTCTGTTACAGGTTTGTATGAGAAGGGTGTTACAGTCAACAATTTATTCCTGCACATCATAATGTAGGGCAAGCACCGCTTTCGGTACGTTCGGGGAGAACCGATAAGATCGCCCAAGACAAGAATGAGTGACGATCTGTTACATTGTTGATCAAGGGTTATTGGATAATGGATCATCAAAAGCCTCACTTTGAGCTCTCGTGCACATCACATCACGACAATCACCAGCACAAACGTCACAACTTGCTCTCCCTGCTCATCTTCTTTTCTGTACCACTGACATTATCTGTGTGACCTCATTGACGCCAACTTCTCAAACACAAAGAACTGTCTTCTTTGATAGTCTGACCAACCACTCTCCATCCCGACCAAGCGACTTACACAGACCACAACCCGTATCCCCCAAACCATCTACAACAAACATCTCAAATGTAACATCGGCTGCCAGCAATCAAATCACAATGTGTAATCAGCCCTGATCGTTACGCCCCGTCTCTGCCTATCAGGCTGTCAAACTTGTACCCGGAATGAATAATGTAGCCTAGAAAATGCACAACATGTTCACCTAGCGTAGACTGCCTGGCGTGCTCACGCTCACGCTCACGCTCACGCTCACGCGGGTAAGCAAGCCCACGCCTGCATCGCCACTCCGTCCGTGCCTGGGAGCCTCAACCTCAATACCAAGCCCGAGCATGTGGGTTCCTCCCGTATGAGCCGGGTGTTATGTGACTCGGAATACAGCGAGTACGAGGTCACGCATCGTAAAAAGACTCAACAAATCATCGGCGATCATTCATCAAACAATTCGAGCATTACTTAGCGATTCCTTAGTAGCTATGCTATTACCACCTCTGTAGGCATTTGTTTTAGACCCTCGTCAAAATTGATACTCCAGAACTCCATCAAAATTTCTAGCCTGCTTCTCCCAAGTCTAGACTCCAATAACCTCGGCCTCATGCGAGACATAACAGACAAGGTGAGACATAGCAAGACATGACATAAAAACGGCGGTGACACGTTCAAAGACATTGATCAAACCGCCACATGTTTTGAACCAGCCATTATCCCCCTTGCTTTGTCTAGCCAAGTAAATATCTTGCCCCAAAAAATTCTTATCCCGCGCCTTTGATTGTCTCAAGACAGCGTCATGCATGAATCTATGATCCGAATGCTTGAACACCCTCCTTACCGACGTACATGTCCCGCCCGTGCAGTAAAGAAGGGATGGCGCAGTGCATCAGCCGGCTTCATCCTTTTGTCGGGATTGAGTGTAAGACAGTGCTCGAGGAGATCAATGAAGTGGTTCAGGTCCCTCGTTTCCGCGTCATTCATCCCTGACGACGCAGCCATGAGTCTTGTCCGTAAGTCCCGGGTTGGCTTTACTACCGCCATCGTTCGGACAGTTGTCTGTAAGCACAGTCTGTTAGTTATCCATTCCTGACTCATAGTTCTAAAATGGGAAAAGGAATTCTCCATGTGAATGCGCATGTCAACAAGGGCTGAGCGCTTGGCCAAACTCTTAGCAGCCGTTGAACTCGTATGCAAGGGATATGTAGGTCATCGTGGCTGACGCTGAGAGGGAGTCCGATCTACCGAGACAAAACAAGTCATGCGACCTGATCTTTAACCTTGAAAGGATCTCGAGGCGTTCTGTAACCCCATCTCATCACATCACACCATCCATCCATCCCTTGCTGACTTTGTTCGAGAACCCCGCAAGGGCGGCTGAGATCAAACATGCCTGGTGACTGTTGTTTTGATCTATCAACCGTTATGTGGGTGGTGTTGGTCATCGTCAAGTTACCCCACATATCCCGAGCGCTTCAGTCTGCAAGGGATCTAGGCGCTTACGCTCGCAGAGCCCCATGATGGAATAGCCCCCAGCCATTGTGGCAAAAATAGCATAGACCTCGCGTGGGCGGCCACCAAGAGCATGGCCATATGGTGCTTGTAAGCAGATGCAAGGAGTGTGATGGCAAAAACAACAACAGAAACAACGTGGAGGGAGTGAATGAATGGAATCACAACATACCTTGCCGAGAACATTGTCTCGTTCGATGCTGACGAATTGTCCCTTGTCGTCGAAATGAGCTGGCGATAGTTGACCACGCTTGAACAACTTCGGCGTTAACCTTCCTCTGATCTCCATAATTGCCTTGAGCATCTGGTTGTTGCTGTCTCCAGCAAAGAGGATTTTGCCGGTGTACATCTCATACAACGTGCACCCGATGGACCACATGTCGACGGCGTAATCGTAAGGAATGCCCAAAATAATCTCCGGCGCTCGGTAGAATCGGCTGACGAGGTATGGAGTAACATCCATGTGCGCTGTCGCCGCATCCGTCTTGTCGATAGCCGTACCCAAATCACAGATCTTGAGCACGTTGTGACTCTCGTTTACCTACTCAAGTTAGCACTCGCGTGTCTTAATGTTAGCATCGTGGGGTTACATACCAAGATGTTGTCCGGTTTGAGATCAGCATGAATGATACTGCACTTTCGCATGTGCGCGAGAGCGACAAAGATCTGGTATGCGTATGCTCGAGTCGCTCCAAGATTGATACCCACATTGTTACCAAACTTTCGCAAAACCTCTCGCAAGTTCATGCTCAGGTTCTCGAACACCATGCACAGATGGCCCTTGTAGTCGAACTGACGGATAAACTTGATGATATGCTTGCGACCCTCAGGGTCGGCCTCGTTGAGCTTCTCCAGAATAGCAATCTCTGTGTATCCTCCCTTTCGGAGGGCATCGTTGTTTCGCATCATCTTGATAGCGACGAGCTCCTTCGTGGTGATGTCGACGGCACGGGCTACCCCTGAGAACATACCCCTTCCCAGTGCTGCCTGGATCTGATACCGACCATTCAAGACTTCACCGATGCGAATCTTGTAGTAGCCATCTTTGTCGTCACCTTCGAGAATACCTCCCTTGATAGCTGGCACATCAGGGGCCTTGCCGTCGCCCTCGATAGGCGCGACCGACTCGACAGGTTTTGTGGCATACTTTTCCTCGTCAAAGTCTTCCGCAAACATATCGAAGTCATCATCGTCATCATCACCGCCGGTCTTTTCGGTAGACTCTTTCTGAACATCTTCCTGTGGCTGTTGTTCCGTTTCAATGGGATGCTGCTCACCATGAAGTACGACGTTCCCGTGCCGGAGCTCATGTCGTCGTTCATCCTCCTTCATGTCTCCAGTAGGATCGTAGTCAGCGGCCGAGGGGCCATCCTCTTCGTCTGGCTGAGCCTTGCCGTGGCTGTTCATCAGGTTTCTGTCATCGAGGAAGTTGATACCCCCAGGAGACATTTCGGTATGTGATCCGGGAGAGCGCGGTGATGCGATATCTGCACCTCTGGTCAATAAGATCCTTCCACCAGATGCTGTTGACATACCTGATCGTGGAGTACGGGGGCTTTCAATGTCGGACTGTGCTCTCATGGGCGTGTCGGGCGTGGTAGACGCAGGAGAAGCTCCGTGAGCTTTACTTGCAGCAGCACCTACAGCATGGAGAAGGAGAGGAGTTGCAGAACTGTGCTTAGCCAGGATCTCCTCACGTCGCTTGCGGCGTCGCTCGATTTCAGCTTCTTCGTCAAAAGGCTCAGGCTCTTCGTAGTCGGGCTCTGGCTCAGGTTCCGGTTTTCGTTCGGGTTCCTTCTGAGCAGCTGGCTCCCTGTAAACATGTCAGTGCTGCGTTCAACCAAGGAATGTAGATCAACATACTGCTGAGAGGCCTTGGAAGTGCCATGTCCATTTGTAAGGCCTTGTTCAGGTTTAGCATGATGTCCTTGGGCGCGTGAAGCCTCTCCTACAGTCGTCCTCTTGGACATAGAACCCCCATTTCTCGAGCTGTCGTCATACTTAAGTTCCCTCGGCCCATCGTCGCGACGATCGTATTGGCCTTCTCTGACAAAACGATCAAACCTGCCCCTATCCGAAGGTCGAGATCTTTGAGGAGAGCGACTCCTGTTTCGAGGTCGTTTGTTGGAATATCGATCTCGGTCTCCATCGCGGTAGTTGTCTCGGTCGCGGCTCCGATCGCGGCCCCCGTAGCTGAAATTTGATGGGCGCGATGCAGGTCGATCTAGGTCATCGTATTGTCCTCGCGGCTTGCGATGGTCGTCACGTCGTGAATCCTCGTAGTTCCGGCGATAGCCTTGATCGCGAGGCCTGGAGTTGTAGTGATCCCTATCTCTGTCTCTTTCGTCGTGCGATCGCTTGTAGCCACGGGGTGAAATGCTTCGTCGTGACCCGTTGCTGTATCTAGAAGCCGAATCGTGATCCGGAGTCGAAAGTCTACTTTTGTTTCTGTCTTGACGGTCAACACTGCTTCCTCCAGTATGCTGCAGTGAAGTTGCCTTCAAATCTTTAGCGCAATTCTCGACGATCTCGCCTTCGTCCGAACTTGACCCCATGATGGTGGCCGTGCTATTTAGATCCTCAAGGCCTTAAAATGGAGAGAAGCAGAAACAGTGTCAGCGCTGGGGACTTGATAGAGCAGAGTGCAATGGGAGAAGAGCCCAACCGGATCAGTAGTGACTCGTAGAGGCTCAGAGCCGATAGGGGAGGTAATGTAGCGGATGAAGGAAGACTGGAGCGCAGTCCAGATGAAAAAAAGAAAGGTGGTTAAGCGAATTGGAAACTCTGAGGCGAGTGCAAGTGTTGCGAAACCTAAACAGGTGTCGTGTTGCGAGATGAAAGTTATTATCTGAACCGAGTATCTCTAGACTTTTTGACGTCAGGTAACAGCGTAACAACTGATACTGATGAGGCTACAAGGCCCATTTTCTGGATTAGCTAAGCCCCGAAAGACCCTTATCCATCTTATCGAGCTTATCCCCGCGGTCGAAAGTGGGCTCACCGCTGCCAGTGAGTGGGCTGGACTGTGCTCAGTGCGAGAGGGCCTGGACAAAAGTCAATAAGCGGGAGGCAACTTTTCCCTCTCGCGACAATCTTTGTTTCTTCAACCGCAGCTTTGCCTCCTTTTTAACGCAACTCAAGACTCTCTTTCACTTTACATACATCAAAATGGGTGGCGCTAACCGAGAAGGTTTGTTAAATCTCTCCGACTGAATTCCTACAGAGACAGAAACTAACCCCTCCAAACCACAGGCGGCAAGGTCAAGCCCTTGAAGCAGGCCAAGAAGGCCCAGAAGGACCTCGACGACGACGACAAGGCTTACCTCGAGAAGAAGCGCGCCGGTACGAACCACTAGAAGCGAAAAATACAAAGAGACATCACACTAACAACTACGATACAGACGAGAAGGCTCGCAAGGAGCTTGCCGCTAAGGCTGGAGGCAAGGGTCCTCTCAACACCGGTGGCCAGGGCATCAAGAAGAGCGGAAAGAAATAGACGTTTCGCCTAGTTCTAGCGACCATTGAGCGAAGACTCGAGATATCCCTGGAGGCTTTGGATGGCGTGAGCGCACCAGACAGACAGCCTGCGTGTTTTAGGCGTTTTAGACATTGGCGCTCATTGATCACGATATTTTCGCGCGATGGCTAACGATAAATGAATTCTATGCTGACCCAAATGCTGACTGCAGTGCCTCGATATTCCTGTGCAATTCGATTTGAGAGTAGTCATGACTCATGATTGTAGAGTTGCTAGAATGTCGATATTATTTATGATGGTAAAACCTCCACTGTATTAGTGCACCTCGCTTGTGGATTTCTCTAGTGAACGCAGCGAACGGAACAGTAGATCTCTCGCCAAATACTTTCATCTCCATCTTCCAGCCCATCATAACTTCTTTTGTCATAAAACAGGGTCTTCGTCCAATTCCGAGTGGGCCTTCTACGACGCTTCTAGAGGCCTTCTTTCATTAACCATACATCGTCGATTTGTCTCGGGCCTCGGAGCACGTTGCGTGTCTTTTCATGTGCTTGTCCCAACAAAACTACCCTGGTCCAACAACACAACAATAAACGACCGGAGAAGTGGAACTTGATTCATATATAAGTCGAGAACTAGAACGCGAGGACAGAAGCCAATTGTCGCTTAATGATTTCATGCAAAGTTCCTGACTCTCTAGCTGCATTTGTTCCAAGTCTGGATAGCCTCATTTCGTCATGGCCGAAACTCAGCCCTACGGCGTTCGCAATCGCCGGCCTTCAGCCACAGACAACCTTATCAATGCCGCTAAGAACTTCGAATCAAAGGCCGAGCAATCTCTCCTCATTCTCTGGGAAGATCTCCCAGCCTGGCGTCGCGACAACGCCTTCATCCTCTCGGGCTATCGCCAATCTCATGGCTCCTATGCCCATTCGTTCCGTTCCCTCTTCTACCTCCACAATGAGTCCGTCAACATCTGGTCTCACCTCCTCGGTGCCATAGTCTTTCTCGCTAGTGCAGCATACGTTGATCGAGTTGTCCGTCCACGGTACGAAAGCGCAAGTAGCGCTGACGTATTCGTCTTTGCATGCTTCTTTGGAGGCGCTGTTGTGTGTCTGGGAATGAGTGCCACGTACCACACTCTGTCGAACCACAGCGATACTGTTTCGAAGTGGGGGAACAAGTTGGATTACACGGGCATCGTGGCTTTGATCGTTGGCAGCTATGTTCCAGCTCTGTACTACGGCTTCTTCTGTCTGCCTAATCTGATGGCCTCCTATCTATGGGTTGTAAGTCAATGATGCTGTTTGTTGATGGCAGAGAAGCTCGCTGACAAATTAGATATGTATACTCGGCCTTGGATGCACAATCGTCTCATGGGTCGAGCGCTTCCGGACCCCAGCATGGCGTCCGTATCGTGCAATGATGTTCATCGGCCTTGGTCTCTCTGGCGTTGTTCCTGTCATCCATGGCCTCTTCATCTATGGTTACCAAGGCCTTGAAGATCGCATGAGTCTCAGCTGGGTTCTCCTCCACGGTGTCATGTACATCTTCGGCGCTGTGCTCTATGCGGTATGCCCTCCCCGACTCTTCACGTAAAACATCCAAATCTGACTTGATAGGCTCGTTGGCCCGAGAGAAGCGCACCTGGCGCCTTCGATATCTGGGGAAGCTCGCATCAGATCTTCCACATTTTCGTCATCCTTGCAGCCGTTACACACTTTTACGGTATGGCCAAGGCTTTCGACTACCACCACACCATTATGGGTTCTCAGTGTCTCATGGACTAATTTTCTTCCTTTTCTGTTATCGTCAAGCCGAGATCTGTGATCCTCACCAGACCTGAGCCCATCGCCACGGCAGCCCAACATCCATACTCTTCGTTAGGATTCCAGTCGGCCACCGTGATCCTCGTCAGTGGCTCGTAGATGATGGCTCGGGTCGGATCCATGATTGCGCCCCCTTCTTCTTCGTCGTCCCCGACAGCTGTGTCGGTATCCTTCTTCTTTGGCTTCTTCCCTTTCTTGACCGGTGGTTTATGGGCTGAATGCTTAGTTAGGCTGCGCTCCAATATGAAGCCTGTCGCTATTCTTGACACTCCTCGTGCCGCCGCAGGTGACTCAGCTGGGAAAAGCTTTGCGGGGCGATGTTCGTGATGGAAGACTCTGATACGGTCCGTGGGTTCACGCCTTGTGGTGAATAGCTCAACCTGGGGATTGATAGCCCACAGCGAGCCGTCTAGAGAACCGACGAGGAGATATGGATGGGTTCGACCGACTGCCAGACAGGAAGGGAAGCTTTCCCCCGTAAAGACGCGACGCGCAACAGGGAATTGCGAATGGTGCATGAAGCCGATGTGGGTATTCAGCACACCGGCAGATGGATACATGGAGTAGAAGCCAAGCAGGTGGTCGCTGTATCCAAGCAGATTTGGTTGTGTTCCGACTGTAAGGTTCTGGACTTCAGTTGATTCGTAACTTGGCGCACGAAGGTCAAGCAGCTTGACAGTTCCGCCTACAGGGGTTGAGGCAACGAGGTAGGGCATTGCTGGATAACCAGAGACGAGATCGACCACGATGTTGTGGTGGACAGGATGTCGGGATAGGAGGCGATGGGGACGGAGGGACCAAATAGCAATAGAGCCGTCAGTGTATCCTACTACCAGCCGGTTGAAGTTGATCCATGTAAGAGCTGTCGCTTTGGCGTCTTCATCTGGGAAGCCAAATACAGCTATTGGCTGCACAACCTTTTCTTGAACACTGTTAGCTATCGGACTGGTACCAGTAAGATATTGAACTCGCCATAACCTCCTCCTCCGCCGTCACCAGCCTCCACCACGTACACGTTTCCATCATCGCAAAGAATGGCCAAGAAGCCGCATGCAGGACTCCATTTCACTCTTCGCGCCCGCCCAAATTCGAGACATATCGTCTTGCGCAGTATTGGAGGTTGCATCGAAGGCCGAGCAAAGCCATTCTCTTGCCTCTCTCCGACGAACTCCCATAGTTGCACAGTACCGTACTTTTGGAACTCTGGGTTCAAAGATTCCTGTTCGTAATCGTAGAGTTCCTGATCGGAATGTGGAATAACACACAGGGCTAGAAGTTGTGGCGAGTTGGCGTTGTTCAGAGGTGCCCAGTCCATACCAGTGACGATACCGCCGGCATCTAAAATCCACCCAAAAGGCGTGCCGTCGTTTTGCATTGGGAGGCCATTTTGAGATATAGAGTATGCGTCACCAGGTTCGAATTTGACCTCTTGTTGAGATGTGGGCGGCCCCAATAATACTGGCATTGGCTCTCTCTTAAACTGGTATCGTGGAACTTCATCGGTCGACAGTGGTACCATCGCGTTCGGTTCTGGCAAACTCTCCCTGACGCGCTCATACCAATGCTCGGCGCTGTAAGCTTCTCTTTCGAAGTGGCTAGGGGACCAAACACCTCGATCTTTCTGTCCCTCATCATCCTGAATTTTCGGAGGAAGCACTGTCCAGTCCATCCAACGATCCAGCATACCCGTGACCAACTTGACACCATCCTCATGACGTCCGTACCATGCCTCAACGAGCTGCTTGCCTTTAAATCCGCGGTCGTAGGGCCCCCAGTACGATCTCACAATGCGTCCATCAGCCACAGGCTCAAGATCGAGGTATCCCGTGAAGCCCGCTGCGCGAACGTTGAAGGGCGTGATAGGCCTGACACGTTGACGCGCAAATCTGTCTAGAACGCCATCTGGTTCGCTCACAGGACCGTCGGATTCCGCATCATTTTCGTCGTGCTCTTGGCCGAGGGCGAGCTCTTCGGCACTTTCTTCTGCAGCGGCAGCCTCATCAAAGTTTTCATCTCGTTCTGCGTGCTTGGAAGCGCGATCGAGAGCTTCTTCGTCAGAACTACCTTCGAAGTCGTATTTCTCTACCGTGTATCGCTTCGTGCGATTGGACCTCCGAGTTCTCATGATAAGTTGTGATTGATATGGATGGAAGCGAGCTGAGCTGCATGTGTACTGAGACAAATTTTAGTGGGGAGGCTACCCTGTGCAGCTCCGATAACACTGGATTTACCACTGACTTCATCCAGTCCGGACATATCTGACCAGGGGGAGGCAAGAAAACTTGAGACTTTTATCCTAAGTGATGAATCGGCTTAGGCAATCTAGCCTAAGGTTAGGGGAGTCTTTATTGAGTTTATTTTGGCATCCTCTTCTAAGTCTCATGTTTTCTTGCTCCCTGAAGCTGACTGAAGGATACCCGGGTACGAGGTTGCTAAGGTCGGGCCCGAGTCACAAAATGAACAAAAGTTTGTCGCACTTACTAGACTGCCTGGAATATGATTATTGATATTGATTTGTATCTGGTTTAGCTTAAGAACGCCATATTCTCTATTGTGCCCCGGGTGCTTTTCTTTCTCACCAACTCCAATGCAACACTGGAGCACTGGGCTTCCTCCCTTGTGCAAGGCGAAAAGACCTGAAAGAATTGGTTACATACATTGCAGTAGTCACAGAAACGTGGTCTCGGTCCGTTGAGGGCGAGTTTGTATAAGTGGAAAAAAATGCTGTCAAGTGCCTTTTGCTTCTCTAAGAACCCTTTTTCTGTCACCCAACACGTTTCTGGTGACGCAGGAACGGGTTTGCTATAGCTAGCATTACCAATAGCTCAGAAGCAGAGATTGAAAGAGACGCATGGGCCTTGAGGAATCGTATTGGTGGTATCGAATTGTATCATCTGGTTGTTTGAGTATCCTGGCCAAGCTACATGATGCCTTTCTTTCGTCGTGGCCTAGCTGCATAAGACTCGTTCGAGATGTCGATGGAGAGGGTCGATACTATACGCGATAGATCTCCTCGTGTTGTTAGCCGTGCGAGAAAAGAATCATGCTTGGGCCCGTTGATGCTTCCTACAAGTGCTTCCCATAGCCACTCTCGGCGAGCTTCAAAGTTGACTGGTAGAGGTGAGAATTAGTAAACAAACGATACGATTCATGTATAGAGGTTTGGAACTTACGTATAAGCTTTTAATCCTGAGATCGAACATCGGTTTCCATGGGAGGAGCCATGGGTGCCAGACCATGGTTCGTCGGGCTATCGAGCATCTTATTGAAGGCATCAAGCTTGTCGTTGAGAGCTTTGATCTGGTCTTTGATGGACTGCAGCTTCCTATCAAAGAGTCTCTCAAGATCATCCATCGACATGTGAAGAATAATACTTGTCATGGCTGCACTTTGTACAGTACATAACGTCCTTGTCTTGTACCGATCGAAAGGTTTGGCGAGGCGTCCGGACTGACTGATCTGGTAGATAGAATTGGTGATGATATCTGGATGAATAACTTGAGCTTGTATAGCTGATTGATCGACTTTTGGTGGATGGTGTGTGTTTGAAAGAAGAAAATGACAGGAGAGAGGATGAGTAGAGCCTATTGGGATTTTGTGAGGGCTAAGTACTGAGTTGAACCTTTTATTAAAGCTTGTAAGGGCTGAGTTGGAAAGCATTAAGTTACACCTTTCTATAAACTTGGAAACTCTAAAAAACAAGAAAAGACTCTCGAACTTCGTCTCCGAGGCCACGATAGTAAGGCAGCTTGGCAGTTTGTAATGGGCACTGTCAGGAACCAGATGTTGGAGTTGGAACGGCTGCTGAAACGACCAAAGACATGAACGGATTTTCATACAATATCATCGAGATTTTGCTCGAAAACTAAACCCAGACTTCAGACTCATAATGTGGCTTGAAAATGAAGAGTATCAGAGGTCCTTCGTGCTGGTGTTTTGGTTAGTATTGTGTCGCCCAACCCATTTCTCAAATAGGACGGAGATGGCAACGAAATGACCATGAATGACGGGGAATTAATCGTCCTTGGGCAAAGGGCTCTCAGCCTGGCTGTTTTGAAGAGTTGCTTCTTGGAGTATCTGGCCTTCTCTGAAGTTGCTCCCCAACATGACCGCAAAGATGGGCGAGGCGCGCTTCAGTAGGAATGAGTGAACTTGGAGTTTATTCATATCATCTACTATATAATCTAGACCCTTTGGATATTGAGCTAGTCAACGAAGATAGCATTGGTCAAGACGAAGCTTGATAATGTGACATGGCTAGCGAGATGTTTACTCAAGTTTCTTCGATTGTAACCATTTATCTTGGTGACTATCACAAATGAGCTGTGTTGTTCCTGTGATTTACAAAGGTTTATGTCCAAAGAAGCGGTATCTCACAAACAAGACGAAATAAACCCTGCAATCTATCTGTTACTCAATACCTTAGGTCTCGGTAACGAGAATTGGCCATTGCAGTCAAAATCTAGCTATCCAACAACATTCAACCTGCCATATTCCCCATGTGCATAGTCAAACGGGCCTGGCTTATTGGCAATCATGTAAGAAAGAAGCTGGACAATCTTTGGAGGCTCAATCAAAGGAGAAAAGCAAAAATTGACTGCCCAAACAGGTGAGTCTGGAAGTCCACGTAATCTCAACAAGACAATCTTAGGAAAACCGATTAGAACACTTGATTGCTGGTGAGTTCGCCTCGTTCGATTGTTTAGCACAAGACCATCGGACATACAACAACACAGTTCGAGAAAGCGAAGATGCAGACACTCTCGCCGGATGATTGAACCCATC
The DNA here is from genome assembly GCA_001654545.1 of Fusarium agapanthi. NCBI lineage: Eukaryota > Fungi > Ascomycota > Sordariomycetes > Hypocreales > Nectriaceae > Fusarium > Fusarium agapanthi. The sequence goes on from LTDI01000148.1 coordinate 35,864, forward strand.
CAGTCACAAAAACAACAACTGTGACAAAAGATGCGTAAGTATCTTGAAAAATCGCTTTGCCAAGAATTAGTGACCATGATAAGTGGCGGTGGGTAAGAATAATTGCCTAAAGCCATGATGGACAATCCTGAAACTCACGGATGCCTCAAATGACGACAATCGCAACGAAGAAAAAGCAACAATGCTTGACCACACCGTCTCAAAAGGTATAAATACCAGCATCTTCCCCTTAGAGTCCAGCGGATTTTAACAATAGACAAGACGATACTCTAAGTAGATATTATATGGCTAAAAGTTCTGGCAGCTGGCACCAGCTGGCAGATAGAACGATGAATCAAGGGCCCACCACTTGGTACCTTATGGCAAAATACAATTTTCATCTTCTCCTTCTCATCCCATTATCTTGTGTCAAGAATGGATACAACTGCGATGTCATGCTCGTCGTCGGGGCCAAAAAGGTTCAAATTCTCGTCTCTGCAAGCTTCCTGAGCCACGTATCTGTTATGTTTGAGAAGATGTTTTCTGGCGGAATGAAGGAAGGCAACCCACTCACGAACCGAGTTGACGGACAGCAAGCACGCATCGAGATGATAGACGACAACCCCGAAGCTATCTACCATGCACTGAAGATCTTGTACGGGTCAGACCCTGGATCCTTCAAGCTGCCCCCTCGAACCATCCGGGATGTATCTATCTTCGCAGATAAAGCAGACATGGTGCAGCGCTTCAAACCTATCTGCTCCTTGTGGCTGGAAACAGCACCGGGCTCAGTCGACAGACCCCATCTTCAAGCAGGGTTCGACCTACTTGTAGCGTCGTACTGGTTTGACCACGGCGAAGGTTTCTTCATCATGAGCCAGTTTTTTGTTCGTACCGACATCCCGTTGCTGGAGTTTGCCCTGGAACTCGGAGATGAACCCCTTGGCCTTCGTCTGGCTTGTAAGTCTCCATTTAGACATGTCCATTATTAAGCACTAATACAAGTTGATAGTGGAAATTGAAGAACTCAGACTGGCAAACGCGTACCGCAACGAGACAATCGGGCTCTGCCTAGATTGTTTCGTAGCTGCCACCACGACACTTGTGGCCCAGCAGCCCGGGTGTCGGCGGACACGTCGGCACCTGGTGCTGTGATACTCGATAGCGAACAGTTAGCCTTCGAAGAATGTTTACAACGGAAACAAACGAGAAACCTATGCGAATTGCTAGAGTGACATACAAAACCGTCGAACCATAAGATAATCATGAGCTTACAAAGACATTATTTCGCCGCTAAAATTATGCTGGCAAACTCTTCAAGATCGAGCTGCCAAAGGTAGATGTCACCCCAAGCATAATGATTTGCGTGATTTATACGCTACGAGTCGATATAAGTTGTTTGATGTGATGAGAAAATCCCAAATATCCTGTGCCGACCACGAAACGCCAGACATATACTTCTCTGCCACGAATAAGCGAACGACCCCCCTTCTAGTCAATTGGCTGGAATTGTTCCAAGACTTGAAAGGATAGATAGCATTCATGTTCTCAGGACATGATCAACGGCGTAACAACCCTCTCCACTCCCCATTCTCGTATGGTTGATCTGAGGTGATCGCAACTGTCCCGACACGCAACCTGGCATCAAAGAACATAAGAACACAGCAACAATACTTCACGCCCATGATAAATGATCGAGCAGTTACTAAAAGAGAAGATCTGTGGAAGTTGTTTAGGAGCGGACCACAACCGATCCGGAACACAAACTTGAAGACAAAGCTCTGCAAGAGGTCCCGTGACGCACACGCGCAGACGATATATATATTATACTAAAAGATACCAGACACAGAGGCTCGGTATCAGAGTCAGTGACGACCGGTCGAGAATTCTAGTGATCAACTTATGAGACATACGAAGCGCCAAAGACACCCCCCTATATATGCATGCGTTGGAGGAGCCTGGACAGTTTCCAGACCGGGCCGGGCAGACTTTTGGCCCGAAGCCTTCAATTTACTTTTCCCACGATTATATAAATACCTAAACTTCACTTTATAACAATGGAGAACTCCCAAGAAACGGGTATGTGAATAAGAGGCCAAGCTGAAGGAAGAAGACTAATCGATTTATGAGAAGCATGTATCACCAGCATCCCTGACGGGGATGTCGTCCTTTTCCTAGGTAAGTCCAGGACAGAGGTTGAGATCACTGCTTCATTCTTGAAGCAAATCTCACCCGTCTTCGAACGGATGTTGCCTCTACCCATGACGCAGTCCGTTGCTTCGATGGGACGGAACCAGTCTCCATGGAGCTTCCGGCGGAGCCGCCGGGCGCTCTTTAGGTCAGACCCCAAGTGCCTCACTGCAGAGCCTCGGGCCATCCGAGACGTGTCTATCCTCGCAGACAAATACGACATGATGGCGAGGTTCCGCCCGGTGGCGGCCATCTGCTTAGGTTACCCAGCGGCGACAACAACCCAGCCAGACCATCAGGCCGCGTGGGACCTCCTGATGGCCGCCTACCTATTTCAAAAGGAAAGGGAATTCTTTCAGATCAGCCAATTTTTCATTCGGACAGGCTGGTTTTGCAGGTTAGCATCATGCAATACCCATCGTACTAAGATTCTACTACTCATCTGAGGATGTTTGGCTCATGTTGCGCGCCACGTCCGAGGCGTGCGTTCTGTTTTCTCATGTGAAAGGATGGCCAAGAATCAATGCAGCCCCAGCATTCCCTTCTCCGCCTCCCCTATCGATAGTGATGCATACCAACGATGGCCTCGGCCCACGAGATACACCCTTGAAAAGTTGGCCGGCATTCGAAATATATTCATCGGTTCCCTGGTTTACCTCGGTGAATGTCAAAACTCGTGATGAGGTGAACTTGAAGGAAAGGGGCATTTTCAGTTGCTATAAAATGTTACCCAAAGATGGCTATACAGACAGCGACAACACTACTTCGTCACTGTCAAATGAGATGCTAGGGTGGAAGGAGGGATATTTTTCCAAAGAAAAAGAACTTCCAAGAGAATGGATCGTGATTATTGACGGTCAATTGCGAAAGATAGCTATGATCGTTAAATGGGGTAGAGTCGCTCGGGGTATAAACTCTTTGACTGAAATTGGAGAGAAAGCTTGCTGAGTTGCGATTCCGACGATATGAGGATTAAATAATTGAACAAGATTTCTGGAATGCAGAAAAAAGAGAACATATAGATATAAAGAAGACTATGTTCACATGATAATCTAGTTTACTAGCTACTTGTTGTATAATAGTTACTCGGCCTGGAAGTTTAGGGTCTCCTAGACACCGATTTTCATGTAAGGTAATGTTTGTAAGCCGGAGTCCACCTCTTTAGGATATGAAAAGAACTCTACGAGTTAAACTTATATACAGACCCAGAGTAGGCCAAGAAGACTCTCCAAACTGGCTTCTGTGTCTCGGCGCATGAGAGCGGCAGCCTTGTTGTGAACCAAGTGAACCAACACCAACAGTGCCAGCCCTCGTACAGACTTCCCCATTCTGTCATAAGAACCCACCAACTTGTGTACTCTTGACAGAGAGAACATATAGTGATACTGGATGAGAAATATTATTTGCTGTCTGAAATGTCCGAGGAGTCATGCCTAGGATGAAGCCAGAAAGGGGGAGAGCTGATATCAAAAGTTTGAAGATGGAAGAGGGTAACATGGCTGATGGCATTTGATACATATCAAACTATTGAGGTTTATAATCACAATACAATGGAAAGCATGCTTCTGATGTTGCTGCACAACAGGAATCCAATATGCATGGAAATACAAAACGTTTAATCACAGGTGTTAAGCAGCAGGGCTAGAGGAGTGACAGAATAAGCAGCAGGTTGGAATGTACCCCCGCTACTAGAATACTTATCCGCCCACCGGGATTAAAGATCTGATCCTAAACGTGAAACCATGATCGCTTTTTTTGGTGTCGTTGATCCCGCCCTCTCTACGCTAGTGCTCGGCCTGTTCAGATAAGCCAGAGCGGTGGTTGCTTGGACAGGGACAGCCTGGCTGCATTCCTACAGGATCTTCCACCGCAATATTGAAGCATGGTAGGCACAACCCTCCCTTCGGATGCACCATGACCTGTGAGAGTGCATGGTGGAGAAGAAGGAGGGCCACTGTTGGAAGAAAGTTAGCATTATATCACAATCATATCGGAGCCTTATCATGATGAAAACTCACTGCCTAGCTTCAGACCCAGAGTGACGTCGAATGTCTCGTTGACGAGACGGAAGATTTGCGCGTGGTTGAGCTTACGGATGACATACTCGCTCATCCGACGGAACCCAACCTGATGATAAGCCAGTAAGCCGCTGTAATCAGCTTCCAAGCTTGATCGAGGTTGGATGGCTCGCAGTTCATCCAGCGAGTGGCAGCCATGGAAAAACGAGGCGAAATGTCGTATTTATCCACGAAAATGGCGACTTTCTGGATCTCATCAGGGTCAAGGAGTAACATGCTTGGGTCCGACCAATAGAGAGTTCGTAACGCTTGGGTGGTCGCCATTCCGTCGTCTTCTGGGAGTTTGATTTCGACAGGGAACTTATTACCCTCATGAAGCTTATTGCCTTCCAAGAATTTTAGGTTCAGCATCGCGTCGAAAACCGGGGATGCCTGAATTAGGAACTCCGAAGAGACCTGAATTCGTCGGTTTTCGTTACCGACGACGAGAATTATATCGCCGTCACCAACAACTGTTTCGCCTGGGACTAAGTGTGTTAGAGCAGACCTGGAGTACTGGAGGATACTGTCACATACTGTGTTCTGTCGACATAGTTCAATGGAGTTGAGAAGTAAAAGAGAAGAAGGCGATAACCAGGACTGAAGAAGGCGACCGAGTCAATAATTTGTGGGCTCGGTTGTTCTGGTTTCATGAACAATCACTGAGTGTTAGCTGCCAGTGACTGACACCTGCCACCGAACATGGTATATTATAAGTGAAACACAAGGGAAGATATATGAATACCTCAGAGAGAGGACTTGATTGTACCGAAAAAGCGTCTCTTGAGTGTTATTGACGGCAAGGCCAAGTTGACCCATTTATCGTTGCAAGTCTTTCCATCCTGGGCACAATATGAGGCATCAGGAATGATTGGTTCATTGTGTGTGTGCCTCATTGCCTTTCATTGTGATAGTAATACGAAGACAAAGACTTTACGAATAATGGAGAGCATAGAAACTGTAATCGGGAAATGCTCATCTGGCGACAAGAATCAGGAACTCGGAAGAGACCTGGATTCGAAGCTTTTATTGACCGACTATGAGAATTATATCTCCGTTCGGAATGACTTCTTCGTCAGGGACGTTAGTTTCTGCTAAAAGTGTTAGAGCAGACCCGGAATAGCGGATGATAAAGTCACATACTTGAGTCTGACGATATGCCTTTGTTTGAGTTTCTACTCATTGTTGCGATATATAGCCTGTATGGTGTTATAAGCGGCAGAGAGTTGTTTTATTGTGTTTGTTTATAGGTAAACAGGTTATTGAGTGAAGAGAAGTTTATAATGGGTAGCTACACTTGAGAAGCCAAGAGGCGAAGACGATAATAGATTGTTTCCGCGTCCCGAGCGGAACTTGGTTGGCGTTTATTGCCACAGTTGATATAAGGGGATTGTCAAGAGATGCTGTGTTTCCAAGAGCTGACTTGAGGCTTGAGGTTCCTTAAAGCTTTATAGGACTAAGAAGGTGACCAAGTTAATAATTTGTGAGTTGCTGTTCCATTTTCATGAACAACCGCTGAGACTTAGCTGCCGGTGACTGATAAATGTCCGAATATGGCGTGTAATAAGGAGGACAGTAAATGTAGATATAAACGATAGTGCACATGATTGCGATAACCACCGGCAGGGCTGATGCCAGAGTTGTAGTAGAAAATAGCACACGAAACGACTTGGCTGTATAGGACCAGCCTGAATGTTCTGGACGGCCAGGGAAACTTCAAGTCTCTCTATTATCAGCACCGTGTAGAGTACCGGGAATGATTGGTTCGGTGTGCTTGTAATTATAACTCCTTGAACTTATGTTATACAAAGACTTAACCAAAGGTTTATGCTCTGTTGATCTCTGCCTCCGGTGCAACATCAGCTTCCTCCGAGGCTTTGAGGACACTCCAGGGGAGTTCTGTGGAGGTCATGCTGGCCGTTAGGTCACAACTGAATGGGAATAAGAAGCTGTAATTCGTGGATGCTCATCTAGTGAAGAGATTGAGTGTCACATTAGAGATAACGGTGAGGCCTGAAAGAGAGCGTCATCGTGTGACTTCTGGGAGGTTGGTGATCGACATCACAGAGAACACGGAGATGTCGCACAGCAAAGTTCTTAGGTTACTATGAACCCTGCTGCGAGCTTCACTAACAATGAGGACAAGCACCGCGCTTGGTACGAGTATAATATCTTAAAAAGATCAGCTTCGTCAGCTACGTGGAAGCAGGGCTTATACCACTTGTCTTGGTGTTGTGAAGAATGACGATGAAGAAGTTTATGCTGATGGCTCAGAATATGTGGCAAGTGCAGATCCAGATTTGCTAATACTTTGTATTTGCCAGCTAAAATATGAAGTCACATTTATGGTATACTGACGACCAATGCCTCATGTAATCTAGGGGTTTGTATCCCAAGACGAGGCCATCTCGTGGTCTCTTACTGTCTGTGCCTTAAGCAGGAGTGTCACGTCTCTGATACCTTGCAACAGCAAAGAGGAAATATTTTGTAACACTTGAATAGAATGTGTACGCAAGAGAAACTTGCCAGGATATCTTGGAGATTTGAAGATAAGGAGAGGGGGTAATCCAAAATGCTGAGCGAGGGCACTGGCTTGTATTTATAGACGGTCGCTGTAAGTTTGCTGGTCTTGTTGGCCTCCTTGTTTGTGCAGCCTTTTGCGATAACACTTTTGTTTCTTGTCACAATACCAAGCTAATTGGTGATTGGAAAGCAAACCTGCAGGATATAGGCACGGAGTCGTTTGGCGTTGACCTCACGCAAACCTGACACCTAAGGACAAGCAACGGAAAGCTGTTTCATGCCAATTTTACCGTAACCAATGCTAGTTGCTGGCAAGAGCAGAGCACTAAAACTTGTTCATATTCTATAACATTTCAATTTAGAAATTGAAATTACGTCCTACAACTCAACATGATGTTGGCAAATATCCGAGATCGAAGGGCGAGTCAAGTCCGGGGACCAGGTAATGTTTCACTGCCAGCTGCTGGCACCTGTCAGGTGCTTCCAGACTGAACCAACTTCCTCTTATGCTTTAAGTAAGCGGTAGAAGCCTGGAGAACCATAATATTTTAACAAAGGGAATCTCTCTGTGCTCTCCATCTTCGCTCATCGTCTTCAACACGCACATTCGCGAAGATGAACACTTCGCCTCCCGTTCTCAACGCCGACAACGGTAATGTTTCTGGTATGTTACAGTGGTGTTCTATCACCCAGCTTTGATAAAAATTTTAAGTGCAAGATACAGTTACCCATGTCGTTTCCGACGGCGATGTTGTGCTAGTGGTTGGCCCAGGCCAGCACAAGATTCAGGTCTCTTCGCACTTCCTCAAACTCATCTCCCTCGTTTTCCGAGTTATGCTCGATGCTCCAATGAAAGAAGGCCAAGACCTTGCCAGTAGATACGAAAATGACGCCCCCGTTGAGATTATTCTTCCTGGGGACAAGGAAGCGCCGATGGAGCAGGTATTGGTCACTCTTTACGGCGCAGACCCAAGCTCCAAGAATCATTTGATGCGCGAAGTCAAGGAGATCGCGATTCTCGCAGAGAAGTACGGAACGGTCGACCGTCTTGAAATCTTTTCGGGTTTCTGGCTCCGCTCTACCGTCAACATGCGCATTACGGAAATTTCTGACAATGCCTGGAACGCCTTGGTCAGCGCATATATCCTCAAGATCGATTGGGCGTTTTTCTCCGTTAGTATGGCCATGGTCAAGACAAAGACCAGCCTCCTGAAGTTCGCAGCCAGCTTTCATGACAAGCATACTGGTATGCGCCTTGGCAGTACGTTCAAAACATCTTCGACACTGCATATATGGAGAAGTTACTGACCAAAGCTATTAAGTGGCCATCGAAGAACTACGCAGTACCTACCTGGGCCAGAAAGGGATCACAAAGCCTGTCGAGAAAGGCCTGTGCTTGTTCTGCTTTTCTCTCGCCACTGATTCTTTCACTCGGCAGCGTCAGGGATGTCACTCGCCGGATCGACATTTCAACGTTTAAGAATCGGGACAACAGTTGTAGCCGATGGAAACAAAGTCTAGATGAGTACAGTGAGCTTTGGGGAGACCGACCGGGAAAACAGAATGCGGTATTGGGACAATGATTGAAGTGCGATATCTTTGTGCCAGTATTATTTTACAAGTGTTAGCCGTGATTGCCGTCAACAAGCTGAGCTCTGTGTTCATACTCGCCTCATATCGTTTAACGTGAAATAAAATGAAAGTAACCCATAGTATTTTATGTCTTGAAAAATGTATTCTAAAGAAACACCAGAAATTTGCTTATTGAAGTCAAAATGATGGAAGAACAATAACCCAACTTTGTCTCATTTTGAACCTCCTCCAACTCTTGGTATATTCTGTGAAGATTTTGGCACTCATCGACTTCAAGCCCTCTTGAAACCCGCTAAAATTATTGTTCATGTTCTTTATGTTAAGGGACGACACAAGTAGAAGCTTCCATAACGCCATGTAAATATTGGTTCGATGCATGGTACAGCGCCTCCCATACAGCGAAATTGACGATGCTGATCCATTTCCGTTGCATACCTCCGCCTGGTCTCACGAATTAAGACTGGGTTCCATTCGAGTCAGTTATGCATTATGAAGGGGGATGAGTATCTTACAGTAGATATCGACTTCAATACCGTGAGCATCTGGCCCCGGTTCCAGTAAGCGGGCGTTGTGATATGGGTTCCTGGCCCTCACCAGTCGCTCGCTCAGTTTGGAGAATGCAAAATGGAGATGAGGGAGCGCACCGGGATCATCGAGAATCATGTAACGCGCTGCAATCATCAGGTGCCAACATTCTTCCAGACCAAAGAACAGATGCACAGGATGAAAGCGGTGGGCCCAAAATCTTGGGCGGAACCAGTTTAGAGCGACCTTCTTGAATTCGGGAATCATCTTATACTTCCAGGCAAACACGACCACATCGTAGATCTCTGCTGGAAACAGATCGTCCGTATGGGGATTGCCAGGATATATGCTGCCAAATGCGTTTCGGGTCGCGGTAGGACTGTCGTTTGGAAGCCTAAGCTCACGAACCCGACCCGTATTGTCAGCGTCAGTGATATTGTGTTGATCAAGTATTTGTCCAAGAATATGTGAACACACGCGAGCAGCCTGAACTGTAATTCTGATCCGCTTTTCATCCGCTCCGACGATAAGTACAAGATCACCGTCGCTTATTATGTCTTGCTCGAGTTCCGAAGTTCCTAAAGCATGGTCAGTAAAACGAAAGGAGCAAGCAAGGGGTTCTCTACTCTCAACCAGGCTTATACCGTCTTGGCTTGGTATGCCCTGGTTTGATTCTGGCCGTGTGGTAGAGGATTCGGGATTGGGATTTGGGATCGACATCGTGGTGGTTTAGAGATACCGGGAGTCGTGTGTGTGACTTGGGATGTGACTGGGTATCGACAGGGCTTGTGGGGATGAAAGAGGAAGAGACGGAGCGCCCTAGACTGTGCAAGTAGATGAAACGACCTGAACAAAGTGCTAAGTAACAAAACGTATCGCTTCAAGAAGACCAATGGTTGTGTGGGAAAGAAGAATCAGGGAGTGGACGGGGCAGGAGAGAATTTGAGAGCATACGGACACGCAGCATCAGAAAAGTCTGCGCAGAACTTTACGATTAAGAAAGTTCAAGAGCAAAAAGTCGACCAAGAAAAACAACAAGGACCACGACGACCTCGTGTGTATGGAAGAAGCTTTGGCGAGAACAGTGGCAGCCGATTCCGGACCCCGGAATGGCAGTGAAGAACGACAGTTTAGAGCGTAAATCCTGAGAAAAATTGACAAAATCATAGAGACCAAAACTAGAGTTGTGCAAGGCAAAGCAACGAAACGCAAAGCACCCGCCCGGCAAAGCACCAAGAAGACCCCATGGCCACCTCGAACAACGACCTACAACGAGTGATGATCCACAGCCAGATAGCCAACAAAACGAATCAGATCAACGCAGTGAACAATGACAACCGGTTGAAAACCAACGACTTGCAACACAGTGAAAGGAGAAGTACCTGTTTGAACTGTCAATTGCTGATCTTGGTAGGCCGGTATTTCCCCGTCTTTGTATGAGCCCTGAAGATATCCTCAACCTGACCCCAGGGAGCAAGAAAACATGTGACGTTGAACTAAGGCGTCAAAAGTGCCTAATGTGAGCTCCCCTAAGTCTATACTAGATTATGCCGAATAAGATCAAGTCTTTCTGTCATCTAGGACAGAGGCCTAAGTTTTCTTGCCTCCCTGACCTGGTGCATGTACGGCACTCAGAAGTCACGCAATGAGAAAGTACCGACAGGGAATCATGAAGACGAAAAGCCAAAAGAAATGTCACTCATTGGCTGGTACAATATGTAGATAGTCACGGAGAACGAGACAGACCTATCAGAGTCAACGGTTGATCGCGTGGTTCCTTATCACTAAAGTTCCATGAGTATGAGACTTCCGGAAGGCGGGCATATGCTTTGGAATAGACTCTCAAAATCCGGGGAAATCAGATTGTTGACTAGAATCTGAATTTTGACATGTTCAAGCTTCTCGAGATGCGTATGTCAATTCTGGCACATCTTCACGGTTCTTGCCTTGTCGAGGCTGAAGCGCAGATCATGTAAGGAAGTGATGCTACGACAATGATGTCGGTGATGATCATGAATCACTCCCCTTCAGGGAGTCCGCCCAATTATAAGACCGTGTCTTTGGTTTGGCTAGAGATTGGCCTACCACTTTGGCAAGCAGCCTTCTCCTCTTCCAGACCCCTTCCAAAGACATGAGCCCAATTGAGCGTTTTGCTGCACCAAGCAACACCAACACCGCTCTTTCTTCTTATTTGCAAGGTGCCCGCTACGCTTGGTCTCAAATGGATCTTACCCCTGATCAGTCAGTAATGTCAAGCCCAGAAGAGGCCATTGAGGCTGTGGCTCAGCCCAGATTTGTTCGAGACTTGATCCCAGGCGGCGATTTAATTCTCGCCGTTGGTCCCCACAGAACTCTCCTCAGAGTTGCGTCAGCCTTTCTGTGCGAGATATCGCCTGTATTTGCAGTCATGTTTGGGCCGAACTTTGAAGAAGGCGATCGCTTGCGCAGCCGACAGCCCGGAGACCCCGAAATGGTTCTCGAGCTCCCCGATGACGATCCCCTCGCTTTCGACAACGCGATCCTTGTGCTCTATGGGTCCAACCCTTCGACACAAGACTGTGACCCCGAAGACATCCAAAAGATTTCAATTCTTGTTGATAAATACGATTTGGTATCGCGATTTACCTTCGCTTCGATGTATTGGTTTGCGAAGTATGCTTGGGCGGATGACCCCGAGGAGACGTGGCAACTCACAACTGCCGCCTATTGGATGCAAAACACCGATGCTTTCTTTACCTTTAGCAAGAAACTCGTCAAGCAGCTGCAGCCTTCTCACTTGAGCTACGTCACGGGCATGCCCGACAAGGAGCTTGGGCTTCGAATTTGCTGTAAGCTATCCACCAATTGTCAAACTTCCCTTCTTCCAACACATGATCAGTTATCTAGACGGGTCTTGTGCCATTCGTGTTAACCTAAGACTAATTCTTGCCAGTGGCAATCGAAGAACAACGTGTTCACAAACTTACGAACGAAGTTAAAGCAAAGGGTCTCTGTTTGTACTGTTTCGGCCGCGCCAAGCTTGGGTTTACCTCGCGTGTCAAGGGGTGTAAGAATCGCAAATACCACTGATTCTAGAAGATTAAGTTCTTTGTATTTTGTGATAACAGCATAGCTTATAAGAGCGCGTTTGATTGCGGCATTGTGGGATAGATTGCTTGGTCTGCCGTGGGTAAATGATCAGAGCTTGGGAGGTTTGCGAAGGGATACGCCTCAGAGAGCAAGATGACATGAGACCTTGAGATAGGGTATAGAAATGAATCCAGTAAGAGACATCATAAACGTATGCTACGTTCCCTAAGTCTTTTTATCATTCAGGATCCAAGCCCTGTGTTTTCTTTCCTCCCTACCTAAGGTAGACACGGTAGATAGGTAAAGTAGGTAGGTAGTTTGCTGGCGATTGGTAAGTTCTAGAGCATGAATGGTTTTCTACAATTGAAGAATTGCAATTGTTCACTATTCCGCGTTCTAACTTCCGATTTGTTTGCATTTGAGTTCTCACGACTTGAAAATGCGAAGTCGTGAATCGTCGTCGTTGGAATGTATTTTCCGGTGATTATCCGAACACACCATGATACAGCGAGATCACAGGCTTCCCTTCATCCAACGTCATCGATAATTCATCAAATACGAGGCCATGAGTGAACCGCAAAGAACAGGGAGTCAAGGGCACTCCAGAAATAAGTCCATCACCAAGAGTACGCCTCAGAATGATTCCCGTGGGCGACATTGATGCTGCATGAGCGGGGCTTCTCATGTCTCCAAATGAGCATTGTGAACATGAGCGATACTGGTGCGACACGGCTAACTCTGTTCCAGCCCGACCGAGATCCTCTACGAAAGGACCTCTCGACCTTGATGAGTGAGTAAAACGTTATCGTTTAGATCGCGACCCGAGATTGACACTTAACTTGCAGTGGTCCGTTATTGTCACCTCAACAAGCGACGACCCCTCGGCGAGTGGTTACGCATCGCAATAGGATATCATCGCCACATCCACGCTCATCTACAGCGACTCCAGTCTCGCAACTGGGAGAGGCTAGGCCCAAGGACTTTTCCTTTCTTCTAAGGCCAGAGATTTACCACCCTTTGACGCCTCTCAACGTCCCTGTCGCATTTCGTAATCCACAGAAGCAGCCCGACCCTGAGGCTCCCATTGAGGAGCTCCTTGCTAGCGGTCACTTCAGAGCAGCGGCTATAGCTGCTGTCCAAGAGCTCACAGGCTCTGGAGCTAGTGGGGGAATAAACCCTACGGATTCCAAGAGGATATTTGAGCTTCTTTACACCCGACTGGCATGTCTTACCCTGATTGATGCGACTCCCTTGGCTGCTCAGGAGGTCAAAGCCTTGGAAGATCTCAACGACATCAGGAGGTATGTAGACGAAACCACTGGAGAGCACCTAGTACCTTGGGAGCTAAGAGTTCTCAATGTGCGCCTTCAGTCGCTTGGCTTCGGCGATTATCGCCGAGCCGTCATGAGTTACCACGACCTGGCTCGCGAAGCTCGCGATCGTATCAGCAAGGCAGCATCCCAGCACGACAACTCCGCAAGGGAACTCTGGAAAGCTCGTCTTTACGATCTTGGTATCCAGGTTGCTGGAGCTCTGATTGAGCTCGAAGACCTGACAGGCGCAGCGCATCACCTCAGCACCCTACGGGATCGAGGTGATGGCAAGATGGCACTCACCAAAGCACTTCTGTGGCTGCACTTGGGCGACGTAGAAAGCGCAAGGTCCTGCGCACGGCAAGCTATGGAAAGCGACGAAAACGTCGAGAAGCTAATCCTGGCACTCTGTGACATGGCCGACGCAGAGTACGAGACAGCCCTCGAAGCGTGGAAGGAACTGAAAGAAGGCCTGGACGACGAGATGGTCGGCGTTGACACAGCCGTGTGTTTGTTGTACCTTGGGCGGATACAGGAGGTATGTTCATCTGTGATACATGGGATGGCCAGTGTACTAAACTTTCTTAGGGACGCGCAATATTGGAGGGCCTTGTGGAATCTGGCTTATCATCTCATACGCTGTTATTTAACCTATCGACTATGTACGAGCTGTGTACAGAGAGGCATAAGAACCTGAAGCTGAAGCTTACAGAGAGGGTCGCTGGCCTGGAAGCTTCAACTGCAGGCTGGGAAAAGACAAACGGCGATTTCAAGCTATAGTTATATACCTAATCTAAACAGATATACCATCTACTTGGGAACCGAGATAGGCAGGCCCCGAGGAGCAAGAATTATGATACTAAAACATTGTGCCAAAAAGTGACTGGTTTCATGGCCTGCAAAAATGTACCAAACTTGCTCAAGTCATTTCATCCCTTAGATTAGGGGCCCCAAACTTTCCTGCGTCTTGTAGACGTGATACATCAACAACACATCTTTCTGAAACGTGCCAGCCGATACTTTAAAGCCAAAGGATCAATCAATGTGTCAAGGACACCGACCGGCCTCCTCAAACTCTCCCGAATCGTTTTCAATAAAAAGAAAGTCCCGCGTGGTTGTTCTCCACACTACGGGCTCTTTCCGACTGCGTCTCTTCCACTCATTCAGTGAATCGAATGAACCGTAGTCGTGCGTTGTATTTACAACAACCCCGTTCGCCCTGGAGACACTGAAATCGAAACTCGTCGAGCATGTTTTGCAAGAACCACGAGGTGCGCGGCTTCTTTCCATTTCCCGATTCTTCAGCGGCGTTGCATGGCGCATCAGCGACCATGTTGTACCATAGAACCCCTGAAGGGAACTAATGAGCGGACTACAACCCCAAATGTCTACGTGGTTGCAGATAGGGACGTAAACTTCCGACAAGGAGCAAGGTTGAGGGAAGTGAGTCTGGACTTTCCATTCTTCATGTAGGAGAAAACGGCCATTTTTGATCTCAGGCGTGGCAGAGAAGTGAAAGTCTAGCCCCAAAGGGCCGTCAGAGTATGAATGGTGATAAGGCCGTATAAGCGGTGCAAGTGCATCTCTATAGAATCCTCCAAGACGGTTGTATTTCAAGGCCAGTTGAACGTGCTGGTGTTGTAAGTCATAACGGGTCGCACAAATGCGCCGATGGTTGACCGAATCATCCCAGCAGTGAGAAGGCATTCGTGCAGTTGACAACAGTTCCCGCAGAAATAGTGGCCTGGCAGTACGTATGCGAGACCAAGCAAGAACTTGGCCTTGTCTTCAGCATTGGTGTTGACCATGGTGCGGAAGTCCCTCTTTGCCAGGCGTCGCATGGTCTTGCAGGCATGTGAGGGCCAGTACAAGTCGCAAAGCGCTGTGTGATCGAGGATATACATCAGAACATCAGCTGGAAGTCCCAGAAGGCTACGGTCTCCGGAGTTTGTCGACATGATGGACAGTTGTGCTTCGAAACGATGGAAGGACCCGGATTGATGGACTTTGGCGAAAGGATCCTGAGGCTTACAAGAATTCAGAATGATATTTATTTTAGTGAGCCCTAAGTTACGGTTTTCTGATTTCTATATTAACTCGGGAGACAAGAAAGTATGCGAACCCAGAAAGCTTCATCACGAAGTGTAATTGGGGGCATGGTACGGAGTACAGCTGGGACATTTCAGATAAAATGTATCAACCAAAGCAGGACTCTCAGTACACCATTTCATTGAGATGGCGACTAGCTCTATCTCTGTGCCGAGATGATATATCTATACAGATAATACCGAAATTCAACCAAGGTATAACTTATCATCAAGGCTGATATATCACATCTCCGGGGGAGGCAAAAAAAAAAAGCCTCGGACCTTCTTTCAAAGTGACAAAATACTTAAGTAATATCCAAGGATGTTTGAGGCATTTTCACAGCGGGTTTAGTGCATTCTTAGACTGAATATTTTTGACTGCCGAGGTCAAGATCAAAGTCTTTTTGTTCCCTCATGCCATCCCCCGTCAAGCCCGGAGCTACCCCACATACCGCCCGCCATTGAGCCTCGGCTCAAATACGTCGATCTCGTCGATCCCCGGGGTCATTAAAGGACCTGAATCCGGGGAAATGCCCATGATTTCTGGTCCTGTTCATTATTCCCAATAATTTACTTGAATGGCCCAACAGCACAATCAATACACCGTAAATCAACATGTCGGACCGTGTTAGTCAACTCGCAGGCCATCTCAACTACCCCAAAGGTCTACTCGCTGGCCAAGTAGCTATCATCACAGGCAGCGGCCAAGGAATCGGTGCAGAAGCTGCAAGGCTCTTTGCTAAAGAGGGCGCGAAAGTCGTTGTTGCAGATATCGACGCGGGTTAGTGGCCTTATCCTTTGCTCACGAAACATTGGTGCCTGACTCTACAAACAGAAAAGTGCAAGGTTGTTGCTGATGACATCAACAAGAATGGCGGCCAGGCTATAGCTGTCCCTGGAGATATTCTCAAGGCAGAGTATGTCAATGATCTGATCAAGAAAGCTGCGGACTTTGGCGACGGAAAGATCAATATCATCGTCAACAACGCGGGCTACACCTGGGACGGTGTCATACACAAGATGACAGACAAGCAGTGGGATAATATTCTCGCTCTTCACTGTACTGCCCCCTTTACTCTCGTCCGCGCAGCAGCCCCTTACTTCCGTGTACGCGATGGCGCTCCTCGTTGCATCGTCAATATCTCTTCTACATCTGGAGTGCACGGCAATGCGGGACAGCTCAATTACTCTCTTGCAAAGGCGGGTATCACAGGCTTCACAAAGACGATTGCAAAGGAGTGGGGTCCCTCCTTCGGCGTGAGAGCGAACACTGTTGCCTTTGGACATATTCTCACAAGATTGACGGCGGCCAGGGAAGATGGCGCGTTTGTTACTGGGCCAGACGGTGAGAAAATTGCACTGGGTATTCCGACAAAGCAGAAGGAGGCAGCGGGGGACAATGCGCATGCAGATATTCCGCTGAGGAGACCCGGTACTGCGACTGAGGCAGCGAGCGCTGTTCTGGCTGTGGCGAGTCCATTGTTTTCGTATGTATCAGGTCAGACCATCATGGTCACTGGAGGTCGTAATATGTAGAGTATATCCAGGCGGCGAGATGAATAGGACTCCTGGATCAGTCAAGGGCATCAATTGACGAAGAAACGTGGTATTAGATTAAACGGTACTATACTTCCCCAAACGCCCCCATCCAACAAGATGTGTCCCTTTTGTGCATGTCATTCCCATTCTTAGACCTTGAGCCACAGGTTGAAGACGCCCTGGGCATACTGAACAATCTCGTCACCACCAAGCTTGCTCTCTCCATAAAGACGATCGA
Source organism: Fusarium agapanthi (assembly GCA_001654545.1). Taxonomy (NCBI): domain Eukaryota; kingdom Fungi; phylum Ascomycota; class Sordariomycetes; order Hypocreales; family Nectriaceae; genus Fusarium; species Fusarium agapanthi. The sequence goes on from LTDI01000148.1 coordinate 52,977, forward strand.
CGAAAGAGATGGGAACCTCAGCGACGGTGCATCCCATAGCCTTCGCACGCACCATAAGCTCCATCTGGAAACTGTATCCCTTGCTCTCAGTGCTAGCAATAGCCTTCTCCAGCGCAGCACGCTTGTACAGTCGGAAGCTGCCCGTGAGGTCACTCACGCCAGGGCGGAGGACAGTATCAGCGAACAGATTGGCACCACGGCTTACGAACTTGCGCTTGAGATCCCAACCAAAGACACCGCCGTTTCCAGCGTAGCGAGTACCCGTGACGATGTCGTAGTTGCCCTTGGCCTGGAGAGCGACCATCTCGGGGATGAACTTGGGGTGGTGGGAGAAGTCGGCATCCATGATGATGACGAAGTTGCCGGTGACGAACTTGAGGCCGTGGACGTAGGCTGTTCCGAGACCGAGCTTGCCAGCGCGGGGCTTGAGGGCAACGTGGGGAGAGTAGACCTTGACGAGCTGCTGGGCAACTTCTTGAGTTCCATCGGGGGAACCGTCGTCGACGATGATGAGTTCCCAATCGAGGTTGCTGTTCGGGTTAACTTTTCGCCTGTCAAATCTGCATGGAAGACGGTACTGACTTCTCAGTAAAGGTGCGGTTCAACAACCAGGTAATGATGGGCAGATTCTTGCGCTCATTGTAGGTTGGCAAGATAACCGAGTACTTGTTCTTAGCTGTGGCCATGGCGGGCGATTAGAAAGGGGAGATCGTTGAAGAAGGATATTAAACGAGAAAGCGACCTGAAGAGACGAAAGATCAAAGTTCGATCGCGAACGACAAAATGAGCGTGGGAAATTTGAGGAATCGCGTTTGTTGGATGTCTCGTCGTTATTCGCGTCAAGCCACTCCAAGGGGACACCTTGAAGCTGGCGATTGGGAATAGACAGGCGTGACTAAGCTCACGATGGCTGCCCCTGAATTGGCTGTGGCTGTGCGCGACTTACTGTGGCTGGTGAGGTACAAGCTTTGGTTTGGCCGATGCCGATCTGCTAACATGGATTGATTTTGGACCATGACATGACTTGCAGGTCGGTTGCAGGGCTTGCGTGCGATTGTCAATTCTGCGTCATGCTGGTCAGCTTTCGAGACAGCAGAGGCTTTGCTGGTCACTTGAGGTCTTTTTGTTGGGTCATCGGCCGATTGATCAATATCAACCACGACTTAATGTTGTTGAACAAGAACGTTTCCTTGCGCCACTGGACATTTACCGTCTGGTACGGAACACAAAGCCTCTCTTCCTCTCCGCCCGACCTCGCGTCCACTTCCCCAGCAAAAACCAAGTACCGGTACTAAGCCCGTCCTGTGTCTCACTGGTTCCGGCGGTCCACACCTCAAGTCCTCTGTCTTCCCAGATCGGTGGCTTAAGGAGCTCCCGACCCACCAAAGCTCCCTCTTGTTCCCCGCAAAGCACGCAAATGCAGCTGGGAAGTACTCTGTGAAAGGAACTGGGATCCTTGACCCAGAGACCAAAAGCCAATCCGAGATCGCGACCAAGTCCGTCCCGATCTGCAGAGTTCACACCGTCAAGTACGGGTGTTCCTTGGGCTAACCTCACAGTCCACGGAGTCACAGTCGAGTGACGAAAGGGCGCTTTTCCTTGGCCCAATGCGTGCTATGTTCTCCTCTTCCAATTCCCTTGCTCATCCTGTCCAAGTATCCCGTCACTCGTTCCCCGCGGGTGAGGAACCTCGATGCTGTTTGTGCGTCCTCCGCCTCGGCCTCGGAGCTACCCATGCCTTACCAATTTGCTTCTGGCTTCTCTCTGTCTGTCCATGCTGCTTCTGTTTCTAGGCAAGGTAGCTGTGGATGGGCATGGCTTTGTGGAACCGACCGTCGTGACTTGCCTCGTGCCTTTCTCTGCCAACCTCACTCCTCTTCTTCGTGTCTCGTTCCCCGACTTTGACCTACTTCCTACATCAACATTGTGAAGCTTCCTCACTCTTGTAGCCTCAGAAATTATCGCAAACATCTCTCGTATCCATTATTGACTTCGCTGCGTCGCGCAAACACACGCTTATAAGCTAGAGTCAACTTGCGACACCAATTGTTACGTCATCGCCATGTCGGACGGAATCGCTCCAGCTATAGACAAAGGTATGTTCCATCGCCAGCCGTCTCAATGGCCTCGTTTCCATCGCGTCTGATGCAGCGCTTCGCAATTGGCTTGTTCGCGATGGCTGTTTCGACCTCCGTGGCTCAACACTGCGCTTTACACGGAATTCTGAGCTGACATGCCCTAGTCGGCGCACCTGAACCTAAGGCCCCCGAGGCCGAGGCCGGCGCTCCCACTTTGGAAACCACAACAGCTCCTTCGGAGCCAGCCAAGCCGGAGGAGACCAAGCCAACTGACGGAACCGGTGGTCTCAGCGCCCCGCCGAAACCCGTCGAGGTTGCGTCTGTGCCAGAGACACCCGTCAACAACATGACACCCGCAGGCGGCACTCCACGACCCGTGCTCAACCTCGAAGAAGAACCAAAGGAAACGCCAAAGAACGAGGACGAGAATGCGTTCATCACTGATGCTCCAACATCGGCGCCTGCTGTCTCCGCCCCAAAGGATGTCCCTATGACTGACAATGCTGCCGACGACAAGCCAGCGGGCATCAACGGCGCCAGTAAGCCCGAGGTCAACAAAGCCGCTGAAGCGGCTGCAGGCGAAAAGCGTAAGGCTGAGGAGCCTCCTGCTGCCACCAACGGCGCATCTGACCTCGCTGCGACAGAAAATTCGGAGTCGGAGGAGCGTGCCGAGAAGAAGGCTCGCGTTGAAGACGTCGCGGATGAGCCGACCGCCACTGAGAATACTTCGCCAAATGGTAAGCACGAAAACGGGAAAGCTGCGAAGAAGGATAAGAAGGCCACCCCGGTTGCTGGGAAGACGGCACGTAAGACGCGAAGTCAAGGTCCTGTTGAGGTTTAGTAGCAATGCGAATTCGCAGGCTTTTCCTTGATCTATTATGATGGTTTATGAACGCTGCAGCACATGATTTAGGAGTGGGACGGCGAAAATGGCGGATGGGAACGGGAAAAGGAACATCATCCCGAGATCTGCCTGGTTCAAGGATTTGTGGGTATATTTGTGCGTCAGGTAGTAAACACTGTTTGCATTTGCCATTCCTCAGGGAGCAAGAAAACATGAGACCTTAATATAAGGTGTCAAAATAAATTCAGCAAAAGGTATCCTAAACTTAGTAGAGATATCCTAGATTTGTACCAAATTACCTAAGCCTTTTTGTCACTTAGCATCAAGGTCCTGAGTTTTCTTTCCTCCCCTAGCCATTTCATTAATTATACAGTGCTTTATTGATAAGAATGGTATATTAGCGATTGTGTCTGCCGTGATATTGCTGTACTAGACTGATAACACCTGCGCTCCTCATTCAAGCTAAGCCCAACCAAGCACCGAAGATCTATCCATCGTTTTCTCCGTCCACGGCGGCAATGTCGGGGATCCGCCTCGGAGAAGTGGAGTAGGTTCTGAACGTCAAGGCCGGGATATAACTGTCGCTTGCCAATTGCCAGAGTTTGTGTAGAAATTTCATGATAGTTCATAGAGGTGAACGGAACAGCTGTCTATATGATGGTTGGCGTATTTATGGTAATCGTGAATGAAGTGATTTGTGCTGAGCTGAAAACGAAAGAAGAACAAAAGCGTGAAGAGATGTCTCAACAAACCGATACTGAGAATGCTCATTATTACTGAAACTTTGTAGTAGTTTCTGTGGTGTACTTTTCTTTGAGCTGGTGTGTTCGATTTCTGGTGTTGAGATGATGGTGAGGCAAAAAGAGTTGTTTAAATGACTTAAAAGAAAAAAGATTCTTTGTAGACACTTCACTCTCAGTGTTCAAACCCGATCAAATATCGTCGCCCACAAAATGGATACCGGTTTTGGGTTGACATCTAACCCCCAAGAATTTCATTTTGTATGAGATTTAGTACCAATAGTACTGCATGACAGTAAGAGAGAGATCGTTTATTTCCTCAACCTCACGAGCCTCAGCCTCTGGTGATCCGCGTCTACCATATACTGTAGCATAGAAACAAACAACTGCAATGGCTGACATACAAATGAGGAAGTCCAGAAAAGGCCTCCGACTCGAGTATGGCCAGAATATACAGGGTGCCCCAAATTCGATCTCGACGAGCCCACATCCGAGCACCGCGAATAAATAGACTGCTAAGAGCGTCTGTCTATAGACGTGGTGACACAGGTAGTACTCGAGGCGATGCATGAGGCTGAGATGACTGGGAGCAGGTGGCATAGGACCGGCGAACATCTTGACGATGCAGCCGTAGGGTATTGCCAAAAGGACCCAAAGTATATCTATAGCCATGACTGCTGTTTTTGAAACGAGGGTCTCGTATGCGTGTGTAGCTTGACGACGTGGGGTTTTGATGTTGGGGTTTGTGGTATGAAGGTCACAAGGAAACGAAAAGGGAAAAGGGTGAAGCTGGAAAGTAAAGTAAAGGGAAGAAAAGGAGTGAAGTTGAAAAGGGAATAATGGCTATTTATACTACTATACGGAAGATCAAACAAAACTGCTAACGTCAAGTTGTGAATCGCAAGCAAACTTTATTGCACTATCTCTCCTTCTTCCCAAGTTGTTGTGAGCATCGTGCAGCTGGCTTCGGGCGTTCATGACTTCCCTTGAAAGGACTCCTTCCTGCTCTGTAAGCAATAGAGGCAAGTGAAAGTCTCAAGATGAGCTGTGTTGTTACCAAATGGGTATATCGCGGCTTCCATTCTCTATACGAATTGCAAACGGAAGTTGCTCAAGGCAAAGGGACATAAGAAGATGCTTGTTGGACTTAGTGATTTTCCTATCTTCATGCCAACATACACTCGCTCAAATATAGCGCTTAAGCGATAATCACTACAAAATCTTTGGTATTGCAAGCCCGGTACCTGTATGTTTGGGTCCCCCGGGCAAGCAGGACAACTTCTGACCCTAAACTTAGATGTCAAAAACACTAACTACTCTAAAGGTCTACTAATTCTCGCCTAAGTTTCCCTAAATTGAACTAAAACTTTTCGTCATTTAGGATGGGGGTCCTATGATTTCTTGCCTCCGCTTCGGTCCTCCAGAATATTGGTCTCCGATACTGATTTTAGCGACCAAAACCCCTTCTTCATTAGCTTGTACTTCAGCCCTCTTAACCCCCCTTCATGAAGTTGCACGTTCAAGTTGACTAGAAATCGCATCTTTAATTATGCAGTTCAGTAATGTTGAATGTAGAGGGGCCAGAATACACCTGAAGGAATAGCTTTGAAGCTGCCAATAGGATACAGTCTGGGCATCAAAGGCTTGACGAGACCAAGCATAGTATCGTCTACTGCTTCCCTCTACTATCCATATCTCTGGACCAAATCTCTCATAACGTCAAGAGCCCTGTAAAACAATTAGGAGCTAAAACATACAACAGTTCAAGAATAGCCTCACTGTGTGCGAAGTGTCTCATTGTCGGCAAAAAGGGCTGACATGTGAGTGTCAAATCTCCTAACTCAACGTCAGTCCCAGTGACTAGGAAGAGATATATGTGCTTCTTTACTCCCAGCCTATAGATGTCTAGCTGACCCTCAAAATCCTCTTCGGGTGCCGAGATCTAGGCAAATGTGTTGTAGGCAGCGACGTACTCATCTCCAACCCTATTACAAGCTGGTCGCCATTGGCCAAACTCATCTATGAATCAAGCTAGTTAGCAGAAGTAATATCTTCTGTCGGGTAGGGAATTCCGGGAACGCACATTCGTTATGTGCAAAGAAGCAGCATGCATCGAAAACGAGAGGCTGGTCATTCTCGACATCAATCCCTGCATTTGCATACCAAAGGTCGTCATGAATCAACGAAGGTTTCACAGTCCGGCCTTCACTCTCCAGAGGCCTCAAGAGCCTCGGGATAACTTTCTCGAAAAGGGCTTGTAAAAGAACCTCAAGCTCATTACTGTTACCTTTCACCGAGATCTCCAGGTCAAGAGCCTGTCTCGTTGACTTGGCAAAGAATGTCTCCCAGCTATCTTCCCATGCCACATACTGGGGTAAATTTCCTGCATAAGTTGTAATGTGGAAGCCGAACTTTCCAGTGGGCGATACACTTTTTTGGTGCATTGTTGACAGGCGAGAAGCAAACTCGTCAGGGTCGGGCATATCCTCCGTCATTTCTCGAAACTCGCAGAGGAAGAAGTGTATGTCTGGAATGTCCTCGTAGGTGCCGCAAGCGATGGGCTTCGGGACGAATTCTGGTATGACTGCATGTATCGCGCTCATCGAATGGTATTCGCCCTTTGTCATGTTCATGCCTATTGCCTTTGATAGGACTTTGATGAAAAACGACTGAGGTGCGCCATCTTTGAGAAGAACATCGATTCGACCCGTCTTTACCCAGAAGCTTACACCATGGGTCTCGGTGGATGTGACTTTACATCCCTGTGGTAGCTCTTATCAAGCAGTCAATATAGAGACAATACCTAAGTTCATGGCTTCTAAGTTAACTTACCCCTCAATACGGCTGGGTCAATGTTGGTGTTGCCCGAACCGAAGTCGTAGCCCTTTGCATCGCTATAATTTATTTCAGATCTCTTCGAATTTGTTTATTGCCCAAACCCAGGCTCTTAGATGGGGCGTAGGTTCATTATACCTACACAGCGCTTCTAGTGGGCGTGGTTGCACTCACTACTAACATGGTTCACTGATCCAATCGATAAGCGCCCATCACGAAACCAAGGTTCTAGACTAACAGATGCCAAGATAAAGGCATCCATTAAGTTATCGGTCACTGTTGCGAGCCTTAACTAACTTATGGATGGTATTCCTCGTCAAAAATAGCAGAGATTTTGTCAAGGTCTAGCGGCTTATGTGGGTCGTTCCGGTGCACCGGCAGCCTTATTCTTCATCCTATCGCAACCAATTTAGTCTAAGTCTTTCAATGTCCGGCCATCGAGATCTCCGTGATTCTGTCGCGCCAATGTTCGACGGGATACTCGACCTTGACACCGATTTCCTCGAGTCTTTCCTTTCCGTCATTGTTTGCAATAAAAGTTCCGTGTTCCCTGATGCCCACATAAACAGTCTTGATAGCACCCTTGAGCTTCAAGATTCTGGTCACGCAAGTCATGTTGCCGCTCAGCCTCTCATTGCAAGGCTCCATGGTTGTGTACAGCACAGTATCTGGTGGAAGGACTTCATGTATGCGTTCCTCGGGAAGGTTGTGCTCGTCGGCGATCTTGATAAGACAGCATTGCTCTGCGTGTGTGGTACCTGGGCCTCCTTTGTAGTCGCTCGGATATTCAAGCGAGTATCCTGTCGATAAGACCTTGCCTTTAGCTTCATTTACAAGTACCGCCCCGACGCAGAATTTGTTGCCAGCTGGCGGCGACTTTTGGGCTTGGGTGAGGGCATACTCCATGAAAGCTTCATGGTCACCAACTTCAAACGTTGGATAGACCGCTAAAACCATGACAAGTGAGTATTGCACAATAAATAGACAATAGTTCCAGTAATTTAAGTCACTATATATGACGGAGAAACAATTCAAGAGGTGTGGCTTAATGCAAATGTTATTTACACTTGCCATGAGTGATTTTTGAGATGAATAAGGGGTTGTGTTTGGTCTTGGTGTTGTTGGTTCTGCGAATGGTAACACGTTTACCCAACAGTGGAGTCTCAACAACCTTTAAGGAGCTGCTGATACACATATCAGGGGTTTAGAAATACTGATATAGAAAAAAAGAAACTCGAACTTTTAGCATACAGAAGAGAATAAAGTCTTTCGGATTGCATTCTGTCCTTCATAAGCGTTTCCAACCATTATCCCCGATTCATCTCCTCTATTTCAACAAAGTTACCTTCACATCTTTGCTCTCAGCCAAAATTAGACGCAGACAAATACATAAAATGCAGTACCAGAGAAACTGGAGTTTGCAAGGCATTTTTCAGATCCTACCTATTTCTTTTATTCCAAGCCCTTCTATTCCAATTTAGAGACAGCACGTTCTTATCCCCATAAGCAACCGAAAAAGCACTTGTCTCCGCAGGCCTTGACACCTAACCACATGATTAGATCGACAATTACCTCAGTATATAGAATCCTGAGCACCCGGTTTCTTGGTACCAAAGACAGGAAGCTGACGATCCCGCAGTGACAAGAATTTCGAGTCCACTGGGGTCGGGGAACGACGCAACAGTGAGAGAGAAAACAAAACATATCGAAGGGATTGAATCTATTATTAGTCCATGTTGTAGATGTAAGTGGGCCTGAAACAGTGTTGTAATAGCCGCGGAGGGCTGTGATGGTGTACGAGTTATTGTCATAGTCATTCGCGGGGCGTAAGGAGCGCAGCCACGGGAGTCGGCCACGACGGTACCAACCGGAGTAGAACAGAGGTTTCTCGGAGATAGCAGTATATACGTAGATGCAAGATACCCAGCTGTATCGCCAAGAGTCCTCGAATTTGCGGAAGAGATTGCAGATTTTCAGCCCGCAACCATCGACCGAGAAGGCTTGGTTTACCGGCAGGTAGGCGATTTTTGACGATTGCGAGCTTCGAAGCAAAACCAAGGGAGCTGATGAGAGCTGCTTGGAGGGCCGTCAGTGATGTTTGATAAAAGTCCCAGTGATATTTGTTCAGGGGTGCAGGGGTTGAAGAGATGGGAACCAGTGTCCATGCCGCAGGGAAGCTTTATGTCACGAGGCACCACGATAGTAAAGCCCGCAAATCCACTGGAAGTGAAAGGTTGTTGCCAAATGATCGCCATTGATGTCATAAAAGTGATTTTCCGTAATGGTAGGGGGTGGCCTGATAGTCAGGATGCTTTGGGAACGGCCGACCCCGTTTTGACATTATAGGAGCCCTTCAGGATGGGATAGAGATTGAACGGGAGAATTACTCCAATTTATTCCACTGGCCACTGCAGAACCTTCACAAGTGAGGATCGATACTAAGATCTATCGTTGATCCTGGCCTCAGAGCTGAGTGAAGCGGTCCAGCCATCAGGGTAAGATTTAGAAAGAAACTATGATCAAATAACTTCGGCATTACAAGAGTTGATATAATCGTCATGTGTTCCAAGCTCTCGAAGTAAAGGCGACCACATGTTGATAAGCGGGCACCAGTAAGCCGAACGCATGTCGAAGGTAGAAGGTTAAGAGACACTTCCAGGCTTAGATTTCGGCTACAAATGGCCCGGGTAGGGCGGGTTGTACATCTCCTTGCTGATATGGTATCACAGGTGAGTATGCAAGGTTGGGCTTCTGAACCACGCTGATCCCGAAAAGGAGCCACATCAAACCGCAGTCTAAGCTCCAGGATAATTGGAGGAGTTCCCGCGAGCGACTGTTCTTGAGAAAGGAGGTATAGAATTAATGCGGTACTTTTGTGAACCCAGGGAGGCAGATGTAAGGAATGGCGTCTGGCAGTTGTGTGGGATTTGAAGGCAAACAGCCCCTAGAACTTGAGTATGAGGCTGGCAGTCGACGATAATGAGAAAGTAAGAGTAGCCTTCACTTTTGGACTGATTTTGAGGGGGACAAGAACAAAACACCACCGTTTGAGAGCCTCAGAAGCGATGACTGCGTGCCCTGGGGGCGGCATTACCCACGAACGACCATCAATATAGGGTTGAGAGGCCCAGCACTTGAGATATCCAAAAGTCCAATGGAAATGCGGCAAATTATGTCGCCACAGGGTGCTTACTGGGTTGTTCGAAGGGACTATGAGAGCAACTTGTAGGCGTGAGGCGCTGACTGAAAGAGGTCCAGAATAACTGGATGTCCGGCGGCCGGCATCCATGAACACTTGCTCATAAAGCTCGATTGAGAGCTTCTGAGGCTTCCAAGGGTCTTTCTTATCGATAGCCAGAAGTTTGTTATGGTCTGTGTCATCCCCAGATTAGGGCATCGAAGGTTATTGGTACTCGAGGATTGCACAGTTGGCACCCTGCATGTAAGTGTTGGTTGCTAGTATGGTCTTAGTACAAATAATCATGAGCAAGACCTGGTTGCTGGATTGTTTGAGAAGTATTCTATGCTGGAATTAGACTATATTCACAGTAATAAGAGCTTGAGACATACCAATAACTCGAAAATGTTGTATCGCTGGGGGACAGATATCGCTGATGGAGAGAGAAAGGGGTCGCACTAAAGTCCATTTCGAATGAGGGCCTCATCTCTCATTGTATAGGTAGGCAGCCCTGCATTAAGTTCTCATACACCCTATTGATCCATTGTAAATTACATGATTATCCAATAACCAAGATACGGGAGATAACAAAACTTAGGATATCTAATCTAAACGACGTGAAGATTTAGTTAATGTCGGTAAAAACTTAGAAGAGCTTAGACTATAGGGTCAGACGTTTTCCTAAATCTTTTATATAAGGCAACAAGCTTTCTATCGTGGTCTGTACGCATCACGCCTCCAGATGGAGGTTATACCATTCAAGATAGGAAGACGACCAGATAGGCTAGCCTCTACGCAGCTGGCAGCCATTATGTCGGTCCATTGCAGTGCTTCCTCTTTCGTTGTAGGGTTGCGCTCCTTATAGTTAAACAAACACATAATAACACGGCCGTCCTGGTGAACATAGTTCGAGCATGGGGCCTCTGAGATGACTCTATCTGCAGATTCTATCATTAAAATTTTCCATTCACAACCTTGAGATGTTTCCACTTTACAGAAGTGACCTCAAGAAACATATAAAAGGGACGATAGGCCTCATGATTGAACCCACAGAAATCGCCTTTTCTTTCTCAAGCCTGTTCAGTACGACACTCGATTCGGAAACATCAGTCATCATTCGTTTGCTATCCTCAAGATGAGCGTACCTCATGATCGTCGTCTCTGGACTTTCTGTGTTGATTCGGTTGGTAGGCATCTACGCCAACCCATTTCTCAAGCATACTGGGGATCCAGGGACACATGCATTGATGGCATTTGCCCGAAATCCGTCCTACTTACTTAGTAAACTGATGCTGCTCAATTGCCCAGTGCCAGCCATACCCTCTGACACTTGGCCAATCGTCAGAATCTTTTACTACTTATTCCGCAAGCAATGCATCATCCTCTATCTACAAGAGTTGGCCGTTCGTCCTACGGTTAACGGAACCCAGGCATTACATAAGAGGCGCTGGTCGCCATCTGTCAACACAAGTCGGCCATTGGACAAGATGATACGAAAGGGTATTGCAAAAGTTTTTTATCTTCGATAGAGCTCTCACCTGGGCCTTGATTGCTCTTGGTATCTCCTTTCGCGCACATCCTGTTGAGCAGGTCGCCATGGAACAAGGCAATTAAGCACGATAATGAAAGGCCAACAAAGCAATAAAAGGATACTTGAAGCCCGTCCTCAAGAGAAAAACACGAAAGGACATAAGATAGCTTCGGCAATATTAATACAGACTATCTATTTTTTTTCTTCAACTTTTGTTTGCAGTTTCTTGAGAACGTTGGCCTCAGTGTTCAATAGAACCTCCCTTACCTAAACTTGGGTGCCACAAATACCTGAGTTATGTGAGAGACTCCTAAACGTATGAGAATTTTGTTCATTCCCTTTCATCACTTAGGAAGGAGATCCTAAGTCTCTTACTCGTATGGGTACTGTAGTTGACGTACCTCTCGGACGAGGCTTCGTGGAATCGCACACGTCACGTGGCCACATCACGAAGAAAGCTAGAAAAGAGAAAAATGTTTTCTTTTTTGTTGGTTGTTTCAGAATTGCGAACAAGCTTTGGTAGTTCGACGGGCCACTCGGCACATAAAACGTGAGATGTTTTTTTGGGGGGGACTTTGGATTTCCCCGATTTGACACGATTTGTTTTCCTAATTGCGATCGGGTTGCGTGTCGATATGTCATTGAGCATGAACTATTTTACTAACTTGTAAGTGGCGAGTCGCGGCGGGTAAAATGGCCTTCCTTGGTCTCGATCAAGATCCATCTGGTTTTTGTTTTGTTTTGTCATGGGGAAAAGGGCGTGAGAATGAGAATGAGCGAGATTCAATAAATGAATGGATGGTAGGGCGGTTGAGGCGTAAGTGTCAGAAACTGCAAGATTAATTAATTGTTTATTACCATTCATGCCACTCGATCCATGTCAGGAACAATGTATGACCTGTCTCTCAAAGGCCGCCTTGAAAGTCAGCAACAAAGAGCCCAGAGCAAAAAAAAGATCGACGTCGTAAAAAGAAAGCGTTGTAGCGCACGCAGATCGATCGCCAAAAGTTTGACATCAGCCGTTTGGCTAGCAAAGTGCCAGTGCCAGCAGAGAGCATCCCATCACTTTCCCCTTCTGGAAGAGCAAGTCTGTTGGAATGTTGGTATTCTCAGCGTCTTTCGAGGCGCCAAAAAATTCACGTCTCAGTCTCCAGGGGATCCATCCAATGCAGGGGCAAAGACCGAGAGGGCGTGGCGTACCCAGAAGCTTGAGGGAGGGAGACGATTGGCTGGCAGGGGTCTCCCGGCCCGTGCTACGGTTGGAGAGGGTCCCCACTGCAGCGGTTGAGAGGCGTCAAAAATAGAACTTGAGAGACGGAAGCTGGGTCTTGGGGACTGTCTTGTCCCCACGGAGGCCGCGTGCCAGGGTAAACAGTCGTACCTAGTCCGTACAGAGATGGTATGAGGACTTCAAGAAGAAGTACAGACCTAAGCAATCAGTAAATAAGTAGTATCTCAATAATTCTGGGAATGTGGTGTTGGCATTTCTAACTTAAGTGGTCATTAACTGACACTGTTGATCACAGGTCTCGATCATTCTATCATGATTAGCGCTTGGTTGAGCATCTCTTCTAAAACAGGGGACTTTTTATTGGCTTCATTCACCCGCTCACTCACCCTCACGCTGCCACATTGATGCATAATGGCTGCCAAGCTTTATCTTTTGATGGCTTCCCCCAAAAGAAAAAAACTGTCTACTCCGTACCTAGAGTCTAACCCCCATGATAATAGGCCCCATCCCATGTCATTGTCATGGCTCCTTAGTTCTTAGTCTTGTCTTAGTCCGCGAATAGAACCTCCACCCCCAGCCCTACTTTTTTTACCCTTCTTTACCTTTACCTCCTTCTTTACTCAACCTTAACATCACATTTCTCCGTATCATCGGACCTTATCCAATTCCTTTGTCTTCTTTCTTTTTTTATCTTATCCCCATCATCGTCGCCTGTCCCTGAGTGACGCATATTCCGTTCGCTTCCCCCCTTTTGGCGCCTCGTCCTTTCGCTCACGGGCCTTCCCGACTAAGCTTCTTTCACGACACGGCGACTCTCGTTTACCAAGGGCTATTTGTTTACGACGATTGATCTGTCAAGTGGCGCCTGACCTCGAGTATCTACATCTCTCAAGTCGCCCCTATAGTCTCGTCCTCGTCAGCTCTTGTCTTGTCTGCGATCCATCCTCTGAACCCCTGCGAATACGAGACTCCCCAGTCCGAACCAGTCAATCTCGACTCTATACACGTGGCCGACGACAACAAAATCGGAGAGCTCGGAGAAAAGCCGTCGCGCCACAGACTGCAGTGCCGTCAGACATTCGAGATAAGCTCCAACGTCTTCGCCAGTTGGCGGAGCTCGCGCGCCCGATATGGATTATACAGCCCACCTCTACGGTCGGCAGGAAGATGAGGATACTGGCAAGCAATTGCTCGATCTTCTTCAAGAGCCCTTCAGTCAACAGGTATGTCCCGACGCAAGATATCGCAAGTTTCCATCCCTACTAACGCTGTCGGTCAGCTCCAAGCTGCGTCACTGTATTCAGCTTTGGCTACGTCGATCCCCGTCACAATTGGCATCGCCATCATCTTTTCGATTCTGCGACCATACCACCAGGCCATTTATGCCCCCAAGTTGAAACATGCCGACGAGAAACACGTACCGCCCCCTATAGGAAAGGCCCCATGGTCATGGATCACGACATTATGGCAGACTAAAGAAGAGCAGCTTGTACCATTGATTGGTATGGACGCCACTGTCTTCCTGCGCTTCGTTCGCATGTGCCGCAATATGTTTCTTACCTTGTGTATCACTGGTGTTGGTATCTTGCTCCCAATCAACTATACTAGGTGGCAAGAGTACAAGGGTGATAAAACAGCCAACTGGGTAATCAACATCACACCTCTCAATGTATTTGCTCCGGCAATTTGGTCCCAGGTCATTATCGCCTGGTGCTTCGATTTCGTCGTCATGGGCTTCCTTTGGTTCAACTACAACAAGGTTCTCCAGCTCCGGCGCAAGTATTTTGAGAGCGAGGATTACCAGAAGAGTCTTCACTCTCGGACTCTGATGGTAAGATCAGAAAAAGCTGTCAACGGAAAACGATTGCTCACACACGATTGCAGGTATTCGACATCCCCAAGAAGGGCTGCTCCGACGAGGGTATCGCCAGAATTATCGACCAGATTGCCCCCAACTCATCTTTTGCTCGAACCGCTGTTGCCCGAAATGTTAAGGAACTTCCGGAGCTTATCGCGCAGCACGACCACGCTGTTCGCAAGCTTGAGCAGGTCTTGGCTAAGTACCTCAAGGACCCCAAGAACGTCCCAGCTGCTCGACCCATGTGCAAGCCCTCCAAGAAGGACCGATCTTACGGTACTTATCCCCGAGGCCAAAAGGTGGATGCTGTAGAGTATTACACCCAGCGAATTCGCGATCTCGAGATTCACATCAAGGAAGTACGCGCCACTGTCGACAAGCGAGGCTCGATGCCTTACGGTTTCGCGAGTTACGCAGATATCGCAGAGGCTCATGGTATCGCCTACGCTTGTCGGAAGAAGAAGCCTGTTGGTGCCACAGTCAGACTCGCACCTCGGCCCAACGATATCATCTGGGAGAACATGCCACTCTACAGCAGCACTCGAGGACGAAGACGGTGGATCAATAACTTTTGGATCACTCTTCTGACTCTTATCTGGATTGTTCCTAACCTTGGCATTGCCATCTTTCTCGTCAACTTACAGAATCTGGGCAAGGTTTGGCCTGCGTTCAGAACCGAGCTCGCTGACCACCCTAAGGTGTGGGGTGCTATTCAGGGCGTTCTCTCTCCGGCGATCATGTCCCTGACATACCTCGTTCTCCCTATGATCTTCCGTCGACTCTCAGTCAAGGCTGGTGACCAGACCAAGACTGGACGAGAAAGGCACGTTTTAGCCAAGCTTTACTTCTTCTTCGTCTTCAACAATCTTCTCATCTTCTCCATCTTCAGTGTCATCTGGAGTTTCGTGTCCAACGTTGTCAAGGATACGACTGGGGCGATCAAGCAGGACGTGTGGGAGTCCATCAAGAAGAACGACATTGCGTCTTCCATGTTCATAGCTTTGTGTAACAACAGCCTGTTTTGGGTGACGTATCTCCTCCAGCGTCAACTCGGTGCGGCAATTGACCTTGCCCAATTGTGGCCGCTCGTGCAAGCGTTCTTCCTCAAGAAGTTCTCAAGCCCAACACCCCGAGAGCTTATTGAGCTCACTGCCCCGCCGCCTTTCGAGTACGCCAGTTACTACAACTACTTCCTTTACTACGCTACAGTCACCATGTGCTTTGCCGGTATCCAGCCCCTGGTCCTGCCGGCAACAGCTCTTTACTTCGTTATTGATTCGTGGCTGAAGAAGTACCTTCTCCTCTACCGCTTTGTCACCAAGACTGAATCCGGTGGAATGTTCTGGCGAGTTATCTTCAATCGTTTCATCTTCGCAACCATGCTTTCTAACCTGGTTGTCATGTTGACTTGCTGGGTTCGTGGCAATGCGGGGTCGCATATCGAATTTTACAGTCTGGTACCACTGCCATTCATCTTGATCATCTTCAAGATTTACTGCAACCGCGCCTTTAACAACAAGATCACCTACTATAGCATTGTGGACGTCACCAAGACACCCGAGAACGGCGTCGACCCCAAGGATAACCGTATGCGTAGTGAGCGATTGGCGAACCGTTTTGGCCACCCTGCACTTTACCGACCTCTGATTACTCCCATGGTTCATTCGAGCGCGCAGAACCTGTTACCTGCTATCTACAAGGGCCGCCTGAGTGACGGCAGAGATGTCGATTCCGGTGATATGATGACAGTTAGTGGTTACTCGGATATGGTTTCTCTCGATCCTATGCAGAAAGGACGGCCAGGGAAGAGTGCCAACAACGTTCCCGGTTTCGAGTTCGTGTCAGACAGCCAGATGGACTTTGAGTATTACAAGAACCGAGCCGAGTTCGCAGAGGACCATGGCGGAGGCGAGATCTATGGCCGACCTGGAGAAATCGCCCGCCCTGGCACTCCTGGACCAGTCGATGGTAGCGATTTCTCACGACCCGGCACACCTGTAGGCCGAAGTGGTTCTCCCTTTGCAGGTGGAGCAGCTCAGCAGCAACGCCTCATGTCTCTTGCTAGCAACACGAGCGGCGACACTAGCTATTCAGCATACCGACCAGGTGGCGCACCCAACACCGGATTTACACAGCAAATGACTTTAGGCACAGAGCCCCCCGCCCGTGGCCGCAGTCCCTTGTACTCGCAAAACAACGGAAGCTCATCGGGTCTCGGGTTAATCTCGAACGCCGCGCCTCCCGCATATAGCAATCTCAGCACGCCAGGCCGCATGACGCCTGTGCAATCACCTGGGCCTTCAGTCGGCGCTATGGGCGGCGGTCCTCAAGGCTACAGCGGTCTTGCACAGAACGAGGAGCCTTCATACGATTACTTCCGCGGCAATAATCGCGCGAGGAGAAACCCCGGCGAGGGATGGTAGAGACGTTCCAAAAAGGAGACGGTTTCATTGCATAAGATTTGCGAGGCGTTTGGGTAGATTGGGAATAGGTCCTTAACGACCTCTTTTGAATTGAATTCTGGCATGAGGTGGACTGATGTGAGATAATCTGCGCACACCTCCAAGAAGAATAGAATACTTTGGATTATAGCTTTTAATGCACAATAGCCCTTAACATTTCATAACGGGAATATGAATACTCTTCTGAAAAACACAAACTTCGTGTTGACCGTTTTTGTTAGAGACTAAAGACTTGGCTTTGAGCTGATCTTAAGCTTCAAGTGACATGGGCATGTCCCAGATCTCGTTTCATCCCTGGAGGGTCTTCGGGGTCTCCCAGAGGTCCGGCATTTTCGGGGACCGACTTGGCCGTCCCGGAGAACCGTGGAACCCGGGATCACACTCTCGCCGAGTTGCCGTTCACAGCCTTGAGTCTCACTTATTATGGACGGGCTTGAGCCATTGAGGCCTTGTGACAAGCTCCCATGCATGCGCCATCTCTACCGTGGCTCACATCATTACCTTTCAGGCTACTACCCGTCAGTAATTATCCCCGTCTCATGCAGTCGCCTTAGATATATCGCTAGATCTTCTTTCAGCCCCTCAATGATCTTATCTTCCACAAAACCATCATTCCATGTAATTCCCATCGTCAAGGAACCGTTCTTGACACTTGCAACACTAACACTCATGGGATCACTTGCAACCATAACGCCGTTTGTAAACAGCATGCGATGAATACTCCTCTTGCAATCCCCCTCAGCAGGAGCTGGAAGAGTACCGACGTTGCTAACTTCCCACGATCGAGGTCGTGGCTGTCCATCCTTCTTCCGTAGAAGTGCTTTCCAATCAGTGATGGTCGCGAGTACCAACATGTCATCGTCGACAGGGATTGTAGATGTCTTTTTCTTGAGCTCGTCTTTCATTTTCCTTGCGTGGCTCCAGATAAGGTCATTGATCTCGCCGCCCTTTGCAGCTTGCAAGGCAGCCACTGCTGATGAAGAGTGTTCGTGTGACATGCCGGTTACAGCACCGAACAGTGCGTCCTTGATAGCAGGGTCAGAATTGGGTGATATGTAGGGACGCATGCTTATGGGAGTCGATGAAATGAAGGCTGGGGCGGTAGGAATTCGTCGCGATAGTGATGCAAGGACAAGCGCGTGCAAAAGGCCTGTCATAGAAGTCCCGTGAGCGCGCGTCTCTTTGAGGGCAGTCGATACAACTTCTGGTGAGATATCCACGGTTGCCAAGCGAGCCTTGTGGCGATCAAAGTCAACAGGTTCACCAGCCCATATCTTTGGCGGACCAGGAGTGAGGAACCAGGGTCGGTATCGTTTCCATAGAAGAGTAGCTCGCCCAGATAGCGTCGATGTATAGTCGATGATCTTCTCTTGTGGTTCAGGGAGTACCGGTGGTTCGGGAAAGGAGAGAACCTCGGGGGCCGATAGGTTCGCGGGCAGAGAGTTCAGTTGAGCCAGGAGTTTCTCGTGAAAGAGCCTTCCACCTATGCCATCCATAAGAGAGTGGTGGAAGGCAAATAAAACGTCCTCAAAGAGAGGGTATCTGTTGTCTTCTCTGACGCCGGACGGTTTGCCAACGACGACCCGCCACGGGGGTCTCGTTTCGATGTTTTGCCAATACTGGTCATGCAGTTCGCAATGGAAGTCGTTCAGACACTTGTCAGGATCTTCCCCAGGACCCCAGGTACGAAATTCCACGAAATCACTCAGTCTCATCTCGGGCACGTGTGTAAAGTAGGCTTCCATGTCGCCCTCGCCCTGGATGCCCACTCGGAGCATAGGGTTCTCATTGATGAGATTTGCTACGGCAGCGAGAATGGCTTCATTTGGAGATGTATTCGGTGGGTCATCATAACGCGCTGATATTATGACACAGCGATACAAGCCGAACAAGTGATAGGCAGCAGAGCCAGTCTCTCTGGTCGCTGATTAGCAAGTGTTGATGAGGTGACGTGGTTGACATACAAGATACCCAGACGGCGAGCAGTACGGGTCTCAAGGTTGTTTGTCATTTTGACCATTAATTTGAACGAAGTTGGGATTCATCAGATGTAGTGGTTTGCGATCTTATGCCCGGTTTAACAGCAACCAACAACCAACAACCAACAGGTAGCACGATATCATGTGTCGTCATATCACTGATAGATTAGGAAGGAGGAGCGAAACAAGACGAGTTGGGACGAACTAGGGTAGCTACCTTACTTTATTCCGTCTCACATCAGCTGTTGGGTTGCATTCATATTTCTTTCGCTAGATCTATTATCATCAGGATGTCCAAACACATCAACTTGCAAAGAAACAAAAAGTACTCAGGCTCTGCTGAGCTAGCATAGCAGTAAGGTACCTTAGGTCAAGGAGATTGTGCCAGATTGCCCTGGTTGGTATGACAATGATCTTTCGAGTTAACCAAGCTTGAGCTATTAGTGATAGGGCTGAGCTGACAGCAAGCGACCCAACCATGCTTCAAGCAGATTGGAGGATATTTTACAAATGCCAGTGGATTTTAAGACGGAGAAGCTTCTTATCCGAGCCAGTTCATAACCGTCAAGGGTCTTTAATAAAGTATGTTATTATGACACTTGCGGTAGCTGTAGGTTACATTGGTTGGTGATGCCGCGGTAACGGTGAGACGTGGTCGGTGGAACGGTGACCCCACCTCCGTTAATGACGGGTCGGGGACACTAGACTACCTATGACAGGCCCCCCATGCTCGGCCACTTTCTGTAGCCTCCGACGCGGTTAAACCACGACTCGACAAAAATATTTGGTCAATTAATTTATCTTTTGCGCGCGCTGTTGATATTTTGATTCGCGACTGTACACGATACCCGACCTCAAGCTGTACGAACATTCACTCGACACACCCAGACAACATATAGCTACGACTATCAAATCACATCCGAGCGAACATATTACCATATCCAAATACTTTTAGTCGCCATCGCGATGCAATGAACGCGCTGTCCACGACGACAAATAATGTGCTATCGACCTTACCATAACTGCGTATAATCACCCCCAATTGTATCCCTGATGGATCGCGACAAGAGCTCGCTGGCCGAGCGGCCTAGTCAGCTTATTGTGAAGCAATCCGGAAGGAAACCTCTTTTCGCAAGCAACATCCCGCGGGGAACCGACAGGAATAAAGAGAATGATCAAGCGCAGCAGAACAATTCAAGGCTTGGGTCTAGTATACAAAGCAATGGGTTCGCTCGATCGACGAATTCGGATCCCGACAGGCGAGCGAGCATCGGTAGCCTTGGATCGCGCGACAGCAAATTACCTACGCCAGGTTTCTCCTCTTCCACTCGAAAACGACTCTCCATGACCGATGCTTTCCGTCTCGCTGCAAAGGAGATCGAAGATGACAGCGATAGAACACAACCGGTTGATGCATCGCCTAGTCCAGCACCTCGAGTTTGGCGCGAGAGACACGAAGGAGAAGGAAATCAGATTCGGCAGATGTTAAGTCACGATCATTTGGACACAAAGGCACCGAGTCGCCCCTTTTCCCGAGGGTCAATTGCTTCAAGAATACCCGAAATAAAGAAAACGCCAGACAAGACTGAGTCGCCACGACGACGGAACTTTTATGGCAAGTCCAGGGCAGGACTTTCCTTTACGCCTAGAGAGCCGACTCAGGAGAGTACTACGCCTGCGCATGCACCTCCAACCACGACTGTCAATGGGATTAGACCAGATAGTCGGCCTGGGAGTGCTGCTGGACTACGAATAGGCTCGCACTCGTTAAGACAAATGCCTTCGAAAGACGACCTGACGAAACAAGGGCGGATTCCAGCTCTAGTCCCTGGTATTGAGGAGTTATATCCGTCGGTTGAGAGTCCAGAAGCTCAAAACGAGGCACCTGGCCCAGCATCTCCCGAAAAGAGTTTCGCATGGCAGGTCGATGACGACTTTACGGCTGGAGAGTTACAAGTTTCGGATAGTCCAAGGCTTCGCATGGGTGCGCGCCCGTTTGCAAACCGCATTCACTTCGATGAAGGGAGTGAAATCGATATCAACTCGCGGACGAGGGTGGCGCCGCCTGGAGCGAGGAACACCAAGCTTGATGAGATTCGGTCACGGGAGGTCAAGACAGGAAGCGATATTCCTCTCGAGCCGCCGCGACCACATAATACAAAGATAGACGAGATACGGGAGCGTGAGGAGAAGGTCGAGCATCAAATACCCATACCTGATCGAAACGCACCAAGACCAAGAAATACCAAATTGGACGACATACGACAGCGGGAGGTTAACGGCATACCCAGGAGGTCAATGGCATCAATTAAGTTAGAAGAGATTCGTGAGCACAATGCAATGAGTCGCTCACGCTCTCCAGAAGATCGACCCAAGACAAGCCGAGAGATGCTCCCAGAGACAAAAACGACAAGTGAACTCGAACCGAAAGAGCCGTCGCCCCGACCTCGGTCTGCTTATGAAGGGGCCGGTGTCAGTATCCCCGACACGCCTGTGACAATATTCAAGTCGCGACGCGAGAGCGCAGAATCGGACCACCCCAGGGAAGATGGTGACTCAAAAGACGAGACAAGTCGTGCGCGACCAGGTCTGTCGCACACACGAACTGATTCCCGAGACTTACTGCGACGCCTGGCGCGGGCTGCCAGTTCCAGCCCAGCGCCTGAACCTGAGCCGCGACAGGTGGCCGACAGTGACAAACCCGCTCCGTTACCTCTAGAACCCAAGCCTGACACTGCTTCTGCAATTCCTCAACCTTCAACCAGCAATGGCTACCGAAATCGTCAGCATCGCTCTAACAGAGATTTCAGTCCCAAACCTAGTGTCGCATTTGCTGGCCTCTCTCGAACTCGTTCAACGGAATCTGTTAAGAGTAAGAAATCCATGAATTCGGAGGCGGATCCCACGGACCGCATTGAGGCGGAGGCCAGTCTCTTTGCGCCTGGCGATAATCACTCTGAGAAAGGCTCTATGAAGGCCCCATCTCCAGAGCCTGATGTCGACGATGAAAAAGATCTCGATGCGACACCGCGACCGACGAAGCCGGATCCATTGACTATGCCCACGCCAAAGGTCACGGGCGCATACGTGGAAACACCAGTGCCAGTCAAGGTGGAGAAGACTGAAATAAAAGACAAACAGAAAAAGCCAAAGAGGGAAGAAAGGCCATTGCGACAAAGATCTGCATCGTTCCGTGATAAAAGGACGGATCATGCTATGAGTGGTAGCGATAGGGACACTGCATCAGACCCGGGGACAGACGACAAACTCGGCACCAAGACCTCGTCGAGTGGGGTGAGGAGACGGCGCACTCGATCTCTTTCACGGCACCGAGGAACACTGAAAAACTCGGCCAAGCTTCCAACTGCCAAAGACGACCTGAAAGAGCTTCAACGAACCCACCACATCGATGACTCGACGTTAGATGATCTTGAAGAGGTTATTCTCGGTCGCAAAGCTCCATCTCAAGAAGTTGAGGCTCTCCTTGATAAACTACCTGAGAACTCATCACTTGATGACGATTTCGACTTCGACTTGGAACTTGACACCAAACTGAACACACGAACCAACCAAATCGATCCTCAGAACAACGACAACTCTGATCTGGATCGACTCACTCGCATGAACAATACCCTCAAGAACAGCCTGTTCGGTATCCATACTGCAGCAAGGGGCATTGAACGTCTTTCTGATCAAGTCAGCACCAAGAATAAGGCTGCCGAGAACAAGGCCACTGAAGGGAAGCCAACTGAGCTCAAGACACCTAAAGAGGAGCCAGCTGAGAAGAACCTCCTTGACATCGTCAAACCCGAGCCGCTGCCTGAAAAGATGGCCACCCTCCACGACAACCACGGCGCTAGCACCGCCTTCATCACGCATTCCGACGGCAAGACGGTGTCTTACGTTTCACTACCTCTTCCACCACTCTTCCACCGCAAACCATCCTTCCGCTTCACAGCCTTTGGTTTTGTTCTTTTCCTCCTCGGCCTTTGGTATGCTCTCGAGTCTACTATGTGCCTCGCCTATTGTCGTCCTGTCAGCTGTGGCAATCCTCCCTGCGTCTGGTCCGTTGATGATCCTACTTTTGGAAAAGCCATACCCGTGAAGCTGGACCAGTGGATTACTGGCGGCCGTGGTCGCACCCTAGCTGGACAACTCATGGAAGAAGCGGTTGACTGGTATGCCGACATCAAGGACGTCTGGTACGACCGCGAAATTACCGACATTGACATCCACGGGCTCTCATTTGAGAAGAAGCGTCAGCATCGTCGTCGTCTTCGCAAGAAGGGTCTCATGAAGCGTCGCATACAGACATCTGAGGAGCGAGCAAGGCTGGAAGCATGGAAGCGAGCCCAGGAGGAGGAACAACGACAGCAGGCAGCGAGAGACATGGGCTATGAGATTCGAGTCGATGATGATGAGACTGTCGGAGGAGATACCAGGGTGTGGTGAATTAAGCGTCTACAGTGGTCAGAGTGGTGGTTCTATACGGGAACAAAGGCACAGTTTACATTGCTGTTGAATGCATATCGGAGCGGGCGTTCAAGGATACATTATTGCACTCTTCAAGTAGTAATGATAATAGATGGTGGTGATATTCTCAGATGGTATCAACCTCGTGCCCATTTATAAAGAAGTCGGGCGTATCCACAATACATTTTCCCTATCCCAACGCCGTGCGCCTGCAAATACCGTCTCTTAATCGTCAATACCACCCCATTCCTCGTCTTCCTCCATCTCATCACCACTGGCAGCCTTAACCCACGGCAACCTCTCATCCTCGTAACTCTCGACACAGCGCGCCCTCACAGGCTTAACAGGACATGTCTTCAGCGCAATAACAAGATCCCCCACGCTCTTAACAAACTTCTCAGCCTCGGGCTGCTCAAGCGCCTCCTCACGCTCCAACTCGTCAACCCAGATATCCAGCGCATGCAATCTGATGCCTACAGGGCTCTTTCGCATATCACCCTCCTTCTCAAAAGGGTACTCCTCCAGCACAGCCACGATAGCTTCAACGTCACCGTCCTTCCAGCCCCGCTCGCGAGCTAGTCGTACGTGGGAAGCGAAAACGCGACGGACGAGGAGGAGGAACTTTTCAAGGCGGTAGACGTCGATGCCTGTCCACTGGGCGCCGACGACGGCCCAGAAGGCGCGCAGCCAGGGGATGGCGCAGACGGGCTTGAGGGTGAAGAGGAGGTTGGCGAGATCTGTGGCGAGACGTTGCTGGGGGATGGGTCGGTCGGTCATCCACAGGGCGTAGAAGAGGCCCTTCCATAGCTTCTGGGCGTCGACGTCGGAGAGGCTTGAGCGTGAGGAGAGGAATGTTGAGAGAGATTCTAATGAGGACATTCGAAGTTTGCGATCTGGATGTGTTAGCAAGATTATCGACAAGAGAGGATTGGGGAGGACGAACCGCTTGAAGCGAGATTGCGAATGAAGGGCATTTGGGATTCGTGCTCGGCCATTTTGGAGAGTAGAGCGTCAACGGCTCTGCTGGACAAGTTATGGCGATCGTGATAATTAGGTGGTTAGGTTGGGGCTGTGGGAGGAGAAGTGTTGGTGATAGTTTGGTTGGTGTTAAAAAATGTCAAAGATGCTATGCGATGCTGGGCAACTTTTTTTCTGGCATGGATGTCGGATCTAGTGGGGGCCTCACCGAGAAGTGGGGCCGGCTCTTGTAAGGGACTTTCAGATGTAAAAGTTGGTATCAAGACTGAAGGGTCATGATCATGACTACAACGCAAGGTGCCAGTGCTTGCTAAAGCATCAGTCAAATCCGACCAAAATGATCAACGTAGCTGTAAATACCGAGAATATTTACATTGCCAGCTCTGGTAGCAGATAGATACCATTTGACACAGGCAGGCTTACAGACTTCAGCTCTTGGTTTGAGTTTTCCATATAAATTTCGCAACTCAAGGAATATTAGATGTCGTGCATTCTATATTCCAATGTCTAAATGGAATAAACCCCGGCTTGGATTTAAAAAGCATTAATATCAGGCTTATTCAGCTTCATTTTGTATCGACAGACTCTCTCAGCGAATGACCCCGCGCGGGGGCATCCACATCGACTTGACCGCGCCCAAAATTTTGAGGTCTCCATTTCGTCACTTTTCATTCCTTCCATACCCTTCTAAACACTACGCTCTGCCTCACCGTCAGCCCAGTAGTTCCCTTTTCTCAACCTCGCTCGTCAATAATAAGGGCAAATAATCGAACATGGCATCTGCCTCCACAGACGAAGCCTCCAAGGCGTCTTCGCCTCCCGTCGCTATTGTCTGCGTTGGCATGGCAGGTCAGTTTCCATGCTGATCGTTGCGCAACCTTGTCTAACCTCTCTTTAGGATCTGGAAAGACTACTTTCATGCGACGTATCAACGCTCACCTCCATCAGAATGATCAACCTCCATATGTCATTAATCTCGATCCCGCTGTGTTGTCGGTACCATTCGAGTCCAACATCGATATTCGAGACTCGGTCAACTATGAGGAGGTCATGAAGCAGTACAACCTTGGCCCCAACGGTGGAATTCTCACTTCGCTCAACCTCTTCGCTACAAAGGTTGATCAGGTCGTCAACCTCCTCGAGAAGCGCGCCCAGCCCGATCCCGAGAAGCCCGATCGCAAGCCTATCGATAGAATTTTAGTCGACACGCCCGGACAGATCGAAGTTTTTGTCTGGTCAGCCTCTGGAACCATTCTTCTCGAGTCGCTTGCGTCTTCTTTCCCTACAGTCATCGCCTACATTATTGATACCCCACGCACTGCTTCCACTTCGACATTCATGTCCAACATGCTCTACGCCTGTTCTATTCTCTACAAGACCAAGCTTCCTATGATTCTCGTCTTCAACAAGACCGATGTCAAGGATGCGGCGTTTGCTAAGGAGTGGATGACCGATTTTGAAGCATTCCAGGAAGCGCTACGAAAGGATGAGGAATCAGATGAGCTGGGTGGTGCAGAGGGTGGTGGCCACGGTGGAAGCGGATACATGGGCAGCCTGCTCAACTCCATGAGTCTCATGTTGGAGGAGTTCTACGCACATCTCAGTGTCGTCGGTGTAAGTTCGCGACTGGGTACTGGTGTAGACGAGTTCTTCGAGGCCGTTGAAGAGAAGAAGCAAGAGTTTCTGCGCGACTACTTGCCAGAGCTTGAGAGGAAGAGGGCAGAGCGCGAGGAGGCAAAGAAGGCTGCACGAGAGAAGGAGCTGGAAAAAATGATGAAGGGCATGTCCGTTGGTGGTCTACCAGTCGCACAGAAGGAAGAGGATGAGGTGGATGTTGCCAGCGACGACGACGACGATACTGACTCAGACGAAGAGGCTCAGAGGCAGAGTCTCCAAGATCGATACTCAGCCGCCATGGACGATAACGGGGACTCTGTCATGAAAGATGCAAGTTTCGCCAAGTATCTCTACAACCAACAGAAGCAGCAATAAGGGGGGAAATAGCATATAGCGGCGTTTGGGGTTTTACATAAGGATTTTTTCTAGTTCACGGTCTAAGCTATGCAGGGTAGATATCGCAAGGCGACTTTGAAGGAAACAAAGAAGTAATCAATCAATCAATCACGCAGACTGTAACTCGTCATGCGCAAATCGTGTCACATTGTCTATTCTTTCATTCGACGTAATTCCCAGACCCCTAAACTCCCATCTTGAAATATCAAAGTTGCCACAACACCTCTCGTCTTTATTCTTTGCAAGCTTTTTTCTCTTTGGTATAAAAAATCATCGCCGGTATGGATGTCTATCGGGCCTCGAACTGAACCATTCTACAACAACGTTAGTCTCGGTCCCCTTCCAAAGAGCTGAATCGGGCGCGAACGTACCGCTTGGTGCGCTCCTTGTAGAGAACACGGCCTGCGCAGTGAGGGCACGCGACGGTGGCATCCTTTCCGAGGGTGACGCTGCCGCCGCAGTCGCCACAGATATAAGACATAACGTGACGGACTTGGTGGTCGTCGCGGGTGCCACCGCGCTGGCCGGCGTTGGCGGTGGGAACTTGGTACTCTTCACGGGGCATTTTTGAGGCTGTTGTTTGGGTGATGTTTTGGTGGTTTGATGCCTTTTTGGTAGTGGAGGAAAAGATTGGAGGTGGCATTGGTCATGAAGGCGGTGATGGGAAAGTTTGGACGGCAGAATTGGGCGGTGAGTTGAGGTGAGTGGGTACGTACCGTTGTGATAAGAACGGCGTTCATGATGAACTGGGCGTCAAATGCTCGGCTTTGTTTTAAGGGCTACTTTGAGAGGTCTAATGCAACTTGAAGTGGTGATGTTCAGTACGGCATCTTCTTTTCGTTTCCCCTCAGATGTTGTCGCTGTAGATCGCTCTCTTCGTAGTAGGGTTGTGTTGTAGCCCAAGCATGACTATTTCATCGTGATGCACTGGTCTAGGAAGTGCTTAGATCACCCAAGCATGGCCAAGATAAGGATCTTTTTATCTTGTTACCATCTATAAATAGTATGCATTGCAATGCTATTCTCATGGTGACTTATAAGCGCAGGTCAGTGATTGTATCTGAGTACAAGCTACCCTCAAGGATAAGTAAATACTTATCAAGCTCTCCTATATTTCAATCTTTGAATACAGTGCCCACGCAGTTTAAGATAAGTAGATAGCTCAACACCTCTCTCTCTCATGCTGACAATGTTGAATAAGAAGCAAACGTTAGCGGGCGGTTGAAGTACCCCACAGAGATGAACCTCCACTAAATGCACTAAATTAAACATCCCAGTTCCCGATCTCCAGTTCCTGGCAAGCCCCGGTCCATCATCTCAACCTCGGTACCATCTCTTCACGCTCATGAACTTGGAACATCATCAACCTCAACATCGGCGTCATTAATTTCACTCAATCTTTTCACTCTTCACCCAAACACACTCAAGCTCACGTCAACTCATACATCAATCACATCTTGAGGAGACTATCGACCATGTTTGATCCTTCAGCTCCCCCGACATCATCATGTCCCTTCTGCACAATCTCATCCACCTTCGAGCCATTCGACCCCTTAAATCCACCACCATCAACATCCTCACTCATCAACCCAGAGCTCGTATCACCCGCCTCATTCATCGTTCTCTCAACACCAGTCCTCGTCGCCTTTCTCGACATTCTACCGCTAAGTCGCGGCCATCTTCTTCTCTGCACACGGCCTCACCGTCCTAAACTGAGCGACGTGACAGCTTCTGAATCCGCGCATCTGGGCCGCTATCTGCGTGTTCTGTCAAAAGCCATGGCTTGTGCGACGGGCATTGAAGATTGGAACGTGGTGCAGAATAACGGGGCTGCTGCTGCGCAGGTCGTACCGCATATGCACTTTCATATCATCCCCAGGCCGGAGATTAGAGCTAGTGGGAGGTTTAGTGAGAGCTTTACTATGTTTGGGAGGGGGAGGAGAGAAGAGTTGGATGATGATGAGGCGGCGGTTTTGGCGGAGGAGTTTAGGCAGAGTGTTGCTGCTGTGATGAGGGAGGAAGAGGAAGAGGAGAAGCAAAAAGAGAGCAAGGCCAAGCTATGATAGTTGAAGCTGCATTTCTTGTTACCTTATTGGCATTCAGCGATCTGGGAGAGGAGGCGGTTTGCCAAGTACCTGGCGTCCAAGAGATTCATAGATTTCTATACTTCTCGATCTAATACCCTTTGATGAAGACATGTCTTCGTCGAATTATCACATACCTTTACTCGTCATTTCTTATGAATTACTTCGTCGAAAAAAGGTCACACTGGACAATTCTGAGCCTCTTCTTAGGCTCATTCAGTATCTCTATTTCACAACCTTGCGCCTGCGCCATTCATCCAAGTT
Organism: Fusarium agapanthi; assembly: GCA_001654545.1. Taxonomy (NCBI): domain Eukaryota; kingdom Fungi; phylum Ascomycota; class Sordariomycetes; order Hypocreales; family Nectriaceae; genus Fusarium; species Fusarium agapanthi. The sequence goes on from LTDI01000148.1 coordinate 81,525, forward strand.
CTGGTTGGACTCTCGAGGCCTGACGCTCTTTGGAACGACCCCCCCCCCCCGCCTTGTTGCAGCAATACCACTTGCTACAAGATCTCCTACATGTATCTTACCATTTCTAATTGCCATAGAGAGTTGATCAAGCTCATCACAGCCACGGAAAACCCTGCTACGTATGCCTTGGCAATAGCTATACAGCATCTTCGTCTCAAACTCGATACCAGTCTTGCCAGATATTGCGGCCCGGCAGCTCTTGAATATAATTACTGGGTCCAATTACACTCGACCATTGGATGTCAAGATCCTGCGGGCACTTCTCAAAACGTCATCAAGCTTGTTCAGAATGAGTCCTTGGGCAATACGTAAGGCAGTGAGTTAGACATCATCCTTGAGCATCATGTTTAAACGAAAATGACAATAGCAGTTGAGATTAAGTATCTAACCAATCGCACCGGGCATGTAATAGGCACACTCAACACTACAACATAAAGATATCCTCCAATGCGTAAGCTTCAGTTGTGGTACCGATGTCAAAGCAACTCCTAAACCCATTAACCGGTGACCGTTAACCTTTAACCATCCGATCCAAGCATGCTTTGTTTTTGTGTTTTTCTAATATTTTAATAAAAAATAAAGATCCGGTCCGCAGTTTTTTTGTTTTGTTGTTCCATACTCGCCATCATGTCCGATCATTTGCCTAGGTACCTTACGCCAACCCCTTTTTTCCATGTCCTTTAACCATCCAGTACCTAAGAGAACTACCTGAACATTTCTAAACCAAACACCTTCGTGTATCAGGAGCTATGCGTCCCCGGAGCTCTCGTCTTTCTCTTTCTAACCTTGCCGTCTGCTTCTCCAGTGCGCGAATTCTCTCGCGAGCGAGGTCAAGCACCTCGGCTTTGCTCACGCGGCGATCATTGGCGATACCGCCTTCTGTGCCTGGAGCAGGTAGGACAGCGAGAAGACGCTCGAAGTGAGTGTTGAGACGCTTGCGGTATTGCTGCTCAACCTGGTTGTGCGCAGCCCGCGCCTTGACTTCCTCTGTAGTTTCGCTGGGATGTCTGGGCTGAGCAACAGCGCGCTTCTTGGGAGCACGCGATGCAGTGCGGAGCTGGGTGGGATTACGTTTAGGTCCGTCTTTGCCCTTTGCCCTTGTCTTTGTTGCCGTTGAGCGCTTGCGCTTCTTGCTGGCTGGCTCCGAGTCATCGTCGTAGTCCTCATCGTCATCCTGGTTATCTTCCTCAGGCTCAGACTCGGCTGGTGATAGCTCATCTGCCATGGGCGGCGTGGGTAGGAATGTTGCCGCCGGCGAGACGTGAGCTGGCCAGACGGCGCCGAGAGATGGGCTGCCTGTAGAGAGATCGTAGCCTTCTGAGAAGGCCGATGAGGTGCGATGAGGAGGATGGACGGGGAATTGGCCCGGTGTCGTGGAATGGATGGCGTAGCCGTTAGGGGAGAAGTCTCCAAAGGAACGGTCAAGGTAGGCAAGGTCTGTTAGAGGGGAGGGGAAGACGGTGTTATCGAGACTGGGCGTCTCAGGAGACTGAAGAGGATTCTGCTGCTGAGAAGTGAGTTGGACATGTCTCTTGTGAGTTGGGTGGTTGAGAGTGACTTACTGTAGAAGCCTCGTAGGGGGCATCCAAGCTGGAGAAAGGCATGGCGGTAGTATCGATACCGTTCATCCAGTCATCGGGCATGCGTCCGAAGCGCGCAGCTCCGTCTCCGTCGCCGGCGGACTCGAGGAAAGTCGAGCTCATCATCATTGTAGGCCGCGTTATTGTTTTAACGGTTATCCGCAAATACTAGATCTAGCACGAGGTTGTCCTTGAACCCCGTCATCACGAGAAGGGAGTGGAACAACGATCCCGAAGAGTGTTTTCGGTTTCTCTCTTCTCTATGCTTTTTCTGTCTTTTTGCTGGCTGGGTGTATTTCTTAAAAGAAAGGAGGGGGGGTTCTTGTTATAGGCAGTTAAGAAGGCGGCAGACTCGTAGTCGCGAGGCTGGTCGGATGTCTTTTGCTGTCGACAAGCCGTAAGCCATAACGTAGCTACTCTGTTTTCTATTCCTTGTGATTTCTTCCGTTTCTCTCTTCTCGCTTTTTCTGTGTGATGGGGGAAGAGAGCAGCAGACGGGAAGACCGTGGGTATACAGAGAAGGATAAAGATTCACAACTACAAACTTGGGCTGAGCAGGTCCCCTTTTATAACAGACGTCTAGGGCACAAAAAACTCGAAAAGAGTGCCAAGACCCAACGCAAAAAGAGAAAAAATTACCACCATGCATAACTACTACCAACTAATCCATCGAGGGTGGTGCCAAAGTATGAAAAGAAGCGGAGGATGGGCCAAGGGGGCATGGCATTACGACACCGAGACTAGAGGCACGGAATAATGCCATAATATGGCACATAGTCTACCTAGCACAGCCAGGACAGCCGTGACCGGAGTAAGAGGGTGAGGGAGGGATGGGCCAATGTGAAAGTTCAGGTGCTTGTTATCCTTCGCTTAAAGCATGGGCGTGAAGCTTGGAAGGGGAAAGATGCAATGGGTAAGCAACCAATGCAAAGATTGATAACTTACACGCCTGAGTCAAGAGTATTCCGCAAAGGCCAATGGTCTACACGACATGGTCTTGGCACCTGTCAAGGATGGGCATTCTGTTAGTAAATCCGGGCCCTTGGCTACCTAATAGCCACGTAAGAGCGTTTCTGAACGAATTTCGTCACAGAGCTATCGTGTCTCTGTTATAAACAACAAGAGAGACAAGGCTCTTGTACCTTGAGCCTCACCGAGTCAGAAGAATATAATCAACCGCATCGTCAAAAGTCATGTCGTCGCGATAAACTAATACAAGAGCGGAACATGACAGGATAAAAAAAAACCTTGGGGTGGCCTGAGTTTATCCCCAGACGCTACAGGCGGGGCTGATCCCTGTAGGATGGGGTATCGTTGACTAACCTCAATCTCGTTTGCCTTGGAACAAGTCATGGGGAATAGCCTCCTTCGCAAAGGCCATGTTTAGTTTTGCTTTGCGCCCTGTGAAGTTTTGAAGCAAGTGGTCACGAGCCGGCCTCAGGCTCTGACAAATTCCGAAGCCCCGAGTCGAATCGAATAGAATCCACTGTCTCTTGGGTAATGAGATCCGGTTGTTGAGTCACCGTGTAGTATTCATGCCATCATTCAGAGGTGATTCAGACTTTTACGGTTGTATTTTTGTTTTACAGAACCAATGGACCGAGGTTATCATGACATGACTTCAAAGTGAAGAAGCGAGATCCTGCTCTTCAGGCTTGGCCTTACAGACATTGGCATGCAGCAACCGATGATCGTATCAGACCACCCTGCAACGGCTAATCTTGCTGTATTCATTGATGATCTTACGGTACTAGGGGAGGAAAGAAAACTCAGGACCTTAATCCCTAACGATAACAAGACTTGGGTAACTGAGCATAACTTTAGGATACCTTTTGCTAGGTTTAATTTAACACCCTATATCAAGGTCCGATGTTTTCTTGCTCCCCGAGGTCTAGGTACATGCTCGGTTCTTGGAAACTAACTTAAAAGAATCTGGGGTAAAGGATGGACAAACGTGGCCCCCATTCTTTGGTGGTGTTGGCACTCGTCAGCTAAGATCAACGTCTTGACAGTTCATCATCAACTCCCGAGTGTTGTGCTGTACCCTCGACAATTGGCCTGTAGCCATTGACAAGATATCGTCTCTTTCAAATAACTGGTTTGTAACTCTGTTCGTTTCATACACCTCCATTCTCCCTCAAGTCACAAATCCTGGGTGTCTCTGCTCAATCTTCTCTTTCACAAGGCTTCACAAGCCCATCCTACCTACGTACCATAAACACCCAAGAAAATATACGTCTCCTACGACAACACCCCCCTATCAACCCCAAGAATAAACATCATGACCGTCACCAAACCCTCAACCTTCCCTCAGCCCTACCCGCTGCGGAGTCCCCCATGCCTTCTGAACCAATTACAACACCATGGCAGGGGTTTTGCGTCTTTTTTTCATGACATTCCCCCTGGGGAAAAAGAGAACGTCTCGATGTTTATTTCCAAGAAAAAAACTTTATCTAAATGGGTAGATCGGTAAGTGGACACTTCGTGCGTGCGTGGGTAGATCAAGATTGGGATCAAGATCTGATCTGCCTCGGCTAGATCTGTGTGTGCTCGGGTGCATGATCATGAATATGATACTGACTTGTTAGTAAAGGGGATGATGAAGGAGAGGTACACAGGGAGAAGGGCGGTATCACGAATAAGTGACTTCACAAACACCATCCTCACCCAAATCAACCTACACTCAACTCAACAATGGCAAAACTCAAAGATAGTGACACTCCCAAGCAACAATATCCAGAAATAATTCAATGTGTTTGAAAGATATATGGAGTAAAAAGGAACGGATTGCTATACGATACACGAGTCGCCTCGTAGGTATTACTCGTCACCACCAGCTGTAACCGCCTTGGGCTCTGGGGTCTCAGTAGCAGCAGCAGGCACCTCAGCAGTCTTGACGCCGTCCTTGGCTGGGGCGGAGACATCAGCAGTGTCTTCATCGCCCTCAGCGTCCTCCTCATCGCCTTCTTCCTCCTCCTCTTCTTCTTCTTCCTCCTCCTCGGCGTCGCCATTGGTTTCTTTGGTGTCTGCCTCGGCTGTCTTGCGCTTCTTTACAGGAGGCTCGACTGAAATTATATGGTCAGCATTTTGGCTCGGCGTCATAGGCTGATTACTAGGCTCTTGGGAGAGACTATGTGATGTGACTGGTAAAATGGGACATGATCGATGGGAGGGATGGAAGTATGACTTGGTTGCGAGCTCTTCCAGAACATCGGTGATAACTTACCCTTTGCATCAGCTTCGTCGTCTTCTTCATCTTCCTCCTCCTCCTCAGCGTCCTCGTCTTCTTCGCTTTGCTCTTCTTCGTCTGCGGTGGAGACGTACCTATTCACATGTTGTCAGCCAATCGTCATCACCAAAACACAATCATCGACAACCTGCTTCGATCGCGAAATCGCACAACAGGAAACAATGCCAAATGCAAGGATGATCACAATGCGATCGAAGAATCTCGCAAATGACACGTGGGAATAGACTCAATCGCAAGATAATTCGCATCGCATGGGATCGCATCTTGTGGTGGCATGCGACATCAGCCCTGCGCGCGCAACTTGGTAGGTCGCGCAACGAATAGCGCAACGATAAAATGCGCGCGATTGGACAATCGAAGGCTCCTCAAAAAGACGATCGCAACAAGGTAACATGCAAAAGGAAGGCAAATGGTACTCACTCTTCCTCCTCCTCACCATCATCGTCTTCAGGGAGGGAGACGAGCTCCTCCTCCTCGTCTTGCTTTCTCTTGCGGGACATGGTGATAGTTACTGGTCCGTGTGATGTATGGGAGTCTGTACAATGCGATTGACAAGTTCAGGAGATCAGGGAGCTTCTCTCGGAGGGGTAGAAGAGGGTTTTAAAGGTAGACAAGGCACAGCACGAGATAGAGAAGCTAGGTAGAGCAAGAATAGAAGAGAGGAGAGAGAAAGAGATCCCGGGGGAGTGGGAACGGCAAAGGGTGGGAGAGGCTGCGCGTGCGCACTACACAAGAGCGAGAGGAGGAGCTGGAGCTGGAGCTGGAGGGCGAGAGCAACAGCTACAGTGACAATGGAGCGATAGACAGCCCGAGAGCTTGTGTGAGAGCTCTCAATCCAGCCAATTGCGGCTGTCACAGTCATCCCAACATCACTGGATACACTCCATGACATTGTACGGACATCACTAACGAGACTCGTGTATGAATACATGGGAATGCAAGGAAACAATGCGACGCCCAGAAGTACAGTCCCACGAGCTTGTCATCGAATGATGGATTGGGTGGCCCAGCTATGGTGTGGACAAGCTACCCGGAGGTAAGCTACCTACCCAAGCTACCTTGCCTTGCCATGCCATATTACGCTGCAAGGCAAAAAGCTTCTGGCTGCTTGGGAAACACCAGATCAGGTCCGATCAAGGCGACCAAGACGCGCAACAGACGTGCGTCCAATCAAGAGAGAGCTAGCAGAGTTTATCTGCTATGTACCCGGAAAGCATCGACGGCGGCTGTTAGCTTCTCGAATTTGGGTTTTGCCTCTCCCGTCATAGTACCAAGGAAGAAGAGGAGAAGGAACTGTAAAGAAACGCGAAAGGCGGGGGAATGGCCGCAGGCTTGAACAGAGAGTGAGGGAAGAAGAGAGCTTAGGGACGCCAGTTGACTTCCGTCCAAGTGGCTGGGCAAACAAACAGCTTTGCCGGATATGTGACGTAGGACTTTCACATTGTCGCCCAGGCTCGCTCAGAGCTGGGTGGAAGTGTCTTGGAAATTCATACTCGCCGGGAACTGGGTCCTTTTGTTTGTTTGCTATTGCGTTTCTTTCGCCTTGGTTCGTTTAACGAGGTGCTGTACAGAGTAATTCATGGAGCCAACGTGAGAAAGGCACAGTGTAATGGTTTTCCGCTCTCATTCCTATCCCCGAGGGGCTGATACATGCCCTTGTCAGCAGCTATCGAGTCAACGACAAGGACGAACGGAGCTCTCCTTCAAGCTCTGTAACATCTCACTTCTCCAAGAGCTTGGGGGAGCTTGGACCTCATTCGCTCTGGTAATAAGTAAAACCGGCGACCGGGAGCGGATGACGGCGCAGGTTTCTCCGGCTCGTACTGCGCAGGTGAGACGAGTGCCCCTTGAACCGAACCGACGTCGGCGTCGGGAGGTTCGGTGGTGCGGCCGAAACACAAGTTGGCGTCATCGGATCGAACAGTGATATGATGCAGAGGAGCTTGATGTCCGGTCACGTGTCGTGGTGGTCCATTCTTCGACATAACCTACCCTGGAGCAAGGAGCCTTTCTGAGAAATCTGGGTTGGGTTCATGGCTGCGCTCATATTTGACGGCCTTTGGTGACATGTTCTTTTTGGTATGTACTTTCTGCTTTTTGCTTTTGTTTTGATAACAATTGTTGCGCGCCCTGACACGTGAGGTTTACGCCGCTCAGCTGCATAATGACATTACGATTTACCCTTCACAGCTTACAGCCATGTGCTTGATTCCGCGCCTCTCGCTGGCTGGACGACGAGACCAAAATCCTGACATTGCCTAAAGAAGAGTATCAAGCTGATCAATGCGAGAGTTTGATATTGGAAAAAGGGAAGGGAGGCCAAAAAGCAAAAAAGACACAGCAGTCTCAGGTCTGAGCGGAGACAACGTCTTGCACTCCCTGCTTCCGTCCCGTGTCTCTGCGCCCTTTCCTCGTTTTTTTTATGTCGATCTCAACATTGCATAAATAGTTTATTTGAATGATTACAGTGGCTTGAAGAACAATTGGCTCTGGATATTGGAGCTGTGTCATGTCGCAGGTTAATTGATGCATGCCGATATCCGTATCATGAGGTCCAGGGTAGGCCGCCAGGTCACTCAAAATGCAACCAGAAAACCCAGAATCCTGGACTTAGGGCTTACAATGGTGATACCAAGCCACGATAACCAAAGTAAATTGAAGACCCTTCATTAGAATCTCGTACTGAGAGACATTTGCCATTCGACGGCTGAAACGTCCGTTCCTGAGCGAATCGGGATCGCACGGAATTCAGCTGAAATACCCTGTACTCGGCCATGACCCTTTGCATTCACTTCGAGTCTAGCTTCACCTCAACTGTCTCTACTATCGAGAGGCCAAGACGGGAACCGTCGTCTTTGCCTGCGCAATCTGGATCTCTTGAACGAGACGAGACCCTTTAGTATTGAACGACACGACACGGACGCGCGTGGTATAGTGTTTTGTTTGTACGTATTTACATAAACATAATATGTCACTCTTCGCTAGATAATAGAGGGCACTTATACCCGCACAACCAGTGGTGCATTTAGAGTTACGTATTTTCCGCATAACTGGTTATGCAGACAAGGCTTACATTACTAACCTAACTTATCTATATAACCCCTAAAGACTAATTTAACTATATTAGATCTAATAAAATAGTTGTTAAAATATAGATTTTAATTTTAATTTAATTAAAATCTAAACAAAAATCTAAATAAAAACCTTTAATTATTTTACTTAACTTATATAAGTTAAGATTAATATTTAAAGTATTATATATAATTATATAATTATAAATTATATTAAAAAGTTAAAATA
>LTDI01000149.1:0-40622 GCA_001654545.1 Fusarium agapanthi
AATAGTAGCTATATATTTAATTCAAAGTTAGAGATTTAGCCTTATCTATATAGCTAGCTATGTAATAAGCACGTGACACTAATCGCACAGCTGGCTATGCAGGTATGACTCGCCCTTATCCGCGTGGCGCATTATTTAGCAGCGTAGCAAGGGACGCCCACTATCTCCGCTCCGCCCGAATCAATGACCCGTTTCATGATGAACAACGTCTTCTATCTCCCCGGAAACCCATACTTTGAACGTTTATTGTGATATTTATTATTTGCGAGCGCTTTATATATCCCTCCTCCGCCACCTGGCAGGATCACCGATCTACCCTTAGCGACACCTGTGTAGCGGCCCTATCAATCAGTTGTAAGCTTACGCCTAAGCTTCTCGCGCGACGTCATGTCAAACCCAATGCACGCCCGCGACGCAGCCAGTAAATCTTCGCTTTCTGTCGTTCTGCGCAAGTTCAGTGTTCTTGCGCAGCGGCCCGAACCGAACAAGTACCCGCCGATCTCTTCTATCCCTCGTACATCAGCTGCACGCTTGGCCCAAGCTGCTGAGGATCATATCATCGATCGAGACCATCCTGCGCCAAAGACGTATCTCTATCTCGCTTATGGGTCCAACCTCGCCGCTGAGACATTTCTGGGCGTTCGTGGCATTAGACCTCTGTCCCAGGTGAATGTCTCAGTGCCAACGTTGGAGCTTAAGTTCAACCTTCCTGGGATTCCTTATCGCGAACCATGCTTTGCGAATGTCGATTACAGAAAGCTTCCTGAGAAGCCAAAGCTACCTCCAAAGGTGCCAGTCCCACCTTTTGAGCCTCCGCAGCCACCACAATCTGAGGAGATTAGGTGGGATGAAGGTCTTATGGGTGTGGTCTACGAGGTGACAGAGGAGGATTACCGCACCATCATCCGCACTGAAGGTGGTGGCGCAGGCTACAAAGAGATTGTTGTGCCCTGTATACCATTGCCTCCCAAGATGTCCATCCCCGAGAAGCCATTCCCTGATATTCCTCGACCTTTTCTGTCAAGAACGCTTTTTGCACCACAGATTCCTGACAAGGACTTGCCTGACGACCCTCGCAAGCACAAGTGGTGGTATCGATTTCTGCTCGGCCCTCAGCGTGAGCCTGGCTACGCACAAGCCAGTGCTCGATATCTCAATCTCATCAAAGACGGTGCCAAGGAACATGAACTTCCCGATGGATACCAGCGTTACCTGCACTCACTACAGCCATACACGATAACAACGTTGAGACAGAGGATAGGGGCATTCTTTTTCCTGTTCTTCACTGTCTTTTTCTTCGGAACGGTCATCCTTCTGTCCAAGTTTCTGGCTGACAAGCGTGGCAGAGTACCCCAATGGTTAGCTGTCACCATGACTGTTATGTTCACTGTTGCCTGGATGGTTTATGATAATGTTTTTAAGCCTGTTTTCGGAAATGGCGAAAGGACTGAAGAGAAGGAGGAGAGGAAAACACACGGGCGGAAACGTTCTCTGTCGGCCATGCTTAATCACTTCCCATCGGTAGATGAGGAGAAGGTGGAATTATTGGGCGAGTATAATTGAGAGGACGGCAGAGTAAAATTAGTCGTGGAATTTTAACTTTTCTCAATCGTTTCGTTATGGGACATGTCTGTTTTTTCATATTGGCATGTATCGAGGGTCTGATCAGCATTCACATCAGCAAAAGTTCAGATTGGAGAGTGATATAATTTCAGGTCAAATATTTCAGATAACCAAATGCAGGCATTCGTATCTTTGAAATACACTGACCTCTACACGGGTAAAAGGGATGGGAGTGAGATGACTCCGTTGGGGTAAACTTGGCAACGTCAACATGCAGTTGAGCTCTAGCGTCTCTAAACCCGTTACAATGCAACGATACATCCTCGGCAGTGGTTGATATCGTGACATGATGCGACTCTTGGTAGCGACAACCTCAAAATCTACATCATTTGATCTAAGCCCATGATTTCTTTTTGTTCTTTAACATGTGCTCGTCACGCGACAAGGGGATCGGCCCGCGGATTACGGAACGGGGCTCGGTGCTGTAGCTGTTCCTGGATTATGCATCTTTGCCCCCTTGTCTCCCGGAGAATCCTAGACTTTGCAGAGATCCTTGTTTCGAGGTTCTTTGTTCGACATGTGAAATCCCACTTGAAAAAGTTGAATTGGACTTTTATGTTGTTTCCATGTGATTGAGGCTATCATTGAGAAGTGAAATTATTCTTCAAGCGTGCTTTATACAGTGTTTTAACTTGTATGGCTGTAACTCTGAGCTTCTTCTAGAAAAATAGCTTCCAATTGACATATGCAGCCACAGCAAAGAATATCTGCTTGCATGTGAAAAACTGCCCCTCGGCCTCCTCAAGGTCTCGAGATTTCTCCAGCTCCATTATCACGGATATCAATGGGGTTTTGATGGGGCGCCTTCCCCTTTGGAGCAGGCGGTGTCACTTATCTCATTCTGCCATGCGTCATTGTGGCTTGCTCCAGGGTTCAACAACCTGGAAAGCTGGAGCTAGTTCCCTCGGGCTATTCAGCTTCAGTACCCCTCATAAAGCTCTTTTTTCGCCCTTACCTTGCATCTCGATTCTCCTCCTCCCTTGTATGTTTCGATCGCTTGTAGTACGCTCTTCTTTTGCCTTTGCTAAATCTTCGAGATTAGTGTCTTGTACTACTCATATTCGCACCTATTCTTCTGCGACATTCGGCAACATGGCGAGCTTGGGTGGACATTCAAAGAAGCACAAGGTGACCATTGTGGGATCCGGTAACTGGTATGTCTTCAGCTTCTCCGGCTCCGGCTCCATCTTTGTTTGAGCCATTGACTGACACTACTGTCCAGGGGCTCAACAATTGCCAAGATCGTCGCTGAAAACACACGCGCCAACAAAGATCTCTTCGAGGAAGATGTCCAGATGTGGGTCTACGAGGAGGAAGTGACGATTACCAAGGACTCCAAATTATATGACGAAACCAACGGCGACAAGCCCCAGAAGCTCACAGAAGTCATCAACAAGCACCACGAGAACGTAAAGTACCTGCCCGGTATTCCTCTGCCCTCAAACATCATCGCCAACCCCGACATTCGCGACGCTGTTAAGGACTCCACCATCCTTGTCTTCAATTTGCCCCATCAGTTCATCGCAAACGTCTGCAAGCAGGTCAACGGACACATTCTTCCTTATGCTAGAGGAATCAGCTGTATCAAGGGTGTCAATGTCACCGATGACGGTATCAGCCTGTTCAGCGAGTGGATTGGTGATGGTCTAGGCATTTACTGCGGTGCCCTCAGTGGTGCTAATTTGGCTCGTGAAATTGCCGAAGAGAAGTGGTCAGAGACTACTATTGCTTACGACCCCCCTGCTCTCGATAACAGCAGAGCTCCCACGCCACGAACCGGTAGCCCCAATCCTACAATTGGCGAGCTCCCTGATATGCAGCACAAGGACGTTCGAGGCCGAACTTCCAAGACCAAACTCACCGCTATGCCAGCTGATTATCCTCCTCTGGACCAGGATTGCTTCCGAACACTCTTCCACCGACCTTACTTCCACGTCCAGATCGTCTCCGACGTTGCGGGTGTATCTCTGAGCGGTGCCTTGAAGAACGTAGTTGCTCTCGCAGCTGGTTTCGTCGACGGTCGTGGTTGGGGTGATAACGCAAAGGCAGCCATCATGCGCGTCGGTCTCATGGAAATGGTCAAGTTCGGCAAAGAATTCTTCGGCGAGACCGTCCACACAGCTACCTTTACCGAATCCTCCGCCGGTGTCGCCGATCTGATCACATCCTGCTCCGGCGGTCGTAACTTCCGGTGTGCCAAGAAGGCCGTCGAGAAGGGGATCTCCGTACAAGAGGTTGAGAAGCAGGATCTCAACGGACAGAAGATCCAGGGTACAACCACCGCAGAGGAAGTGAACAGTTTCCTCAAGGCTCGCGGTCTGGAGTCGGAGTATCCGTTGTTCACAGCGGTGAATGCCATTCTTAACGGACAGGCCAAGGTGGACGACATCCCCCATCTGGTGCAGGATTCTTAATTTTGAAAGATGAAATATTTAGCGAGTGTATCGTTGATTGTATGTATGCACTGTGGCGTTTGCATGGCTTAGGTGGTTCTACATGGTTTACTCGGATCAAGAGGGAATGGGCAGTGATTTAGAGTCATGAGTGATTGGGGCTGTACTTTGCTGAGCGGGAGGACGGGCCATATACATGAAAATGAACATAGAAATGATATCTACTTATGAATACGGCTATTCTGTGAGAATGCTTCATTGTTTTGTGTGAGGAGTCGTGGTTTGGTTGCTTATGAGACACTGAGGATTCCTGGACTTGACAATGAGCATTGTGAGGCTGAGACATGCATTGTTGCTGAAGATTTTATCGTGACCATTACCTATTGCGGCTTGGCAGGGTCCCTTGTTGGCTGTACAGACCAACAGTTCGTGTTTATCACAACGCTTTTGTTAAGAAGGATCGTGGTTCTCGGAATCATACTCGACTATGCAAGATACTCTCCAAGAGGATGAACCGAAAGAGATTGATAGAAGGCACTTGATCTCGCCGAATTCGTGAGGACGGAGGAGGATTACGCGGTGGAAGCCGCAATTCGGCATGAGACTCCGCCTTCAGATGTGACAAGATAACATGGCAACGGGAAAGATCGAGCAACGAATGCCTTTTATATCACCAGAAATCTCGCTTTTCTTCTTCTACCATTCATTTCTTTTTCTATTCGACTTTTGCATTCATTTCCTTTCTGCATCCTTTTATTGACCCTAGCCAGCTTCTTCAAGCATCACCATTATCCTTTCTCGGCTCTCTCTTTATAAGCTGGCTTTTGATTCACCAGCATGCCTCATTCCAATTAATACTCGCATTCTCATTTCACTACATATACGGAAGATACAAGTTATAGGCCTCGATAGCACGTCAGCTTCATGATGGCGGAAGCTGATTCAACCGTGCCACAGACATCGATGGACCCTGCTCAGAATTTTGGACACTACATGAGCGGAGCAGATCAGAGCACAGAGAATGGCCACGGTCAGAAAAAACATAAGAATGTTAAATATCGTTTCCTATCGCCTTCAGAATGGGCCATCCTAGCTCGGGGAGTTGGCGGCATCAGGGATATAGAGGATAATAAACCTGTTCATCCGACCAATAGCTCCTGGCCCCCGCGAGGCATTCCTCAGGGCCTCTATCGCGACTGCATCTACCGTCGTACCGTTTCATCCTACTCATTTCACCTCATCGGCCTCATTCGCGCAATTCTTTTTGTCCTGCAGTTGATCATTGGTGCTAGCATCACAGCTCTCAGCGCGGGAGGCGAGAACGATACAGCTATCACTATTCTCGCTGCGTCCAACACAGTCATCGCGGGGCTGCTGGCTCTGTTGCACAACAGCGGTGTTCCTGATCGATACAGATACGACAAGTCCGAGTTTCAAAAGGTCGAAGATCATATTAGAGAAGTTCTCGCCACGGGTATTGTACGTGCGGACCAGTCGGTCCAAGAGGCTCTCGCTAAGTGCTACGATCGTTTCGAACACGCTAGACGGACAGTTGAAGCCAATATGCCATCATCTTATGCCCCAAGTTCATCAAACCCGCCTTCACGACGCGGATCCCAAGGTCAACATCAGCCGCTACCGCCGATGCCAATGCCTATGCCAATACCAGCACGAGCACCGACGACAGTGGCATCAACACCGACACACGCGACGAGGGCAGCAACAGAACCTATCACACCGCCTAGGATGAGATCACTACATGCTGGAGCAGCCCAAGAAGAAAAGGGTCCAACCACCAGCAAATCTGGCGAATGATGCTAGACTTACGGATAGAGCTCGGCAAAGAATCTCCAACGAGATGCGGTCATTTCCTAGCTTACTTTGTCGCTTATCAGATAAATTACCTACCGAAATCGACTTATTTTGCGACTAGGGCTGTTGTTGTACCTGCATTAGTTTGATTATTGGTAAGAGATTAAATTACCACCCAACCTAGTTCTCGTTCCGTCATAGCCTCTCGACCACCAGGATTCAACATCAGCATCCTCCATGCATTGATTGGGACTTTGAATAGACGCTGTCCGAAATAGGAGTTAAAAGATCTTCAAGTCTGACACTGGCTCCAATTGTTTCTCATTACTGCATTTGGATATATCGTGACCTGAGACCTCCACTGATGAACCATAAAACGAACCACGGACCTTGTCACAGTTTAATTGCTTGCCTTGGCCTTCCCCTCTTGAACCGTTATTGACGTGGTGCGACCAGGGATCATGGTCTGGGGCGCCTAGTTTCATGATGCTTTGAAGGATGGCCTCCCCCCGCTGCGGCCATTTACCACTTACACTAGACAAGGGCATTGTGACAGTCTGTCACTCTACGCCATTTGACACTAATTTACTTAAATCTCTCGCTGTGCCGCACGACGGGAGTCGAAGCCTCTTCGCTTCTTCTCTTTCACCGTAGTCAGTCCTTACCCGCCTCTCACAGCGTGATCATGCCTTTGTTATAGCCAAGCAACACACTCATTTATCCAGGCCATACCCACCCAAGTCACTCTTTTTTTACTGGATTGGATCGTCTATTCATCATGGTTATGATTTCTAGCCCGCCTACTCTTCCCCGCAGGGTTGTTCAGCTGTTTGTTCTCGTTGTCGTCGTTGTTCTCTTCTTTCAAACAAGATGGCTGCACTGGCCTCGAACAGAGACAGACACTGAAATCGCCATCAAAGGTCCAGTTCCGGAAGAACAGTACCTCGGGCGACTAAGGCAGAAAATTGGACTTTCGGACCAAACTTCATGGACTGCATGGAAAGTCCGCGTCTCGGAGCAGGACTCTGAGTATACTTCAGTCACGAAAATCGATACAGACTTTCATTCAAATCAACCACGACTTATCGATACCAGGACTCCCGAGAGGAGGAATCTGGTTGCACGACAGGAACTTAACCTTCCGATTGTGAGAGGACCGAGACCAGGACAGATCGACGCCTCGGACTTTGTGTTTGCGATCTCGACGAGTTTTGATCGTGTTGTTAGGGATGATTACGCTGTTGCGAAGGATTGGGCACGGTGGATGACCGGTGGGAATCAGCATGGCAACGGAGCGAGTTTTCTACTTGTTCTGGATCAGGGCCATTATCAGCAGGCGAAGAAGCTGACCGAGGTGTTGGTGTCATTGGGCATCGATGCTCATGTTACCATGTCTGAGGGCCAGATCTCAACCGCGAAGAGATACTTCAACATGATGGAATCGGTCAAGAAGTATAGTGCTACACTCGCACAGAAAGGACAGATGAAGAAGTGGTACGGCATCTTGGACGAGGAGATCTTTCTACCCAACCTTTCATACCTCCAGGAACGACTATTCGCGTACAACTCTGAGAAGGAACTGTACATTGGATTACCGAGCGAGAGAGGAGACTGGGCTATCGGCGAAGGATTCATGACAACGTATGGAGGTGGAGCCATCTTTCTTACACGACCTGCTATTTCCAAGGTTACACATCTACCATGCTTCGATGGTGTTGAAGACAGTCCTACGAGCAAGAAACGCTGGGACGGTGTTCTTCAGAATTGTTTGGCGAAGCATACCAAGATGAAGATGCACATTATTCCGAGCTTCTACTCACCTAAGGATAACGACGATTACTCTTCCCATCTGGATAGTTATGAGACGGGCATTCAACCCCTGGCTCTCCACGACTATGGAAAGCGCCATCACCTCACCCCAAGCCAAGCTCATCTCGTCACCGACGTCTGCGGTGAGGCATGCTTCCTCCAACGCTACCACTTCCGCGACAACTGGGTCCTTGTAAACGGGTACACCATAACCGAATACCCCGATGGAATCCACCTCTCGGACATGCCTCTGTCCACCGTCGGAAAGGCTAGTTCTTCCCGTCGTTCCGTCATTGGCCCCGTGAAGCTCAAGGAGCGAGACACAGACCGAAAGATGCTGTTCTGGACTGGACGACGAAATGTGTGGAAGTTGATGGACTCTGTCACTACCACTGAGGGTGATGTGTGGCAGGCTTACGTGAAAAGAGGTGTTATCGATGAGCCGGCTTTGAAGAAGAGATGGGGTGAGGAAGTGGGTGATATCACGGATAGTGTTATTGTGCTGGTCTGGGAATCAGCGAAATGATTATGATGGCTTCAAGGATTCTTATGTATGTATGTTATGGTTACGGATCGTCCTTTCGATGAGATTTTGGTTTAGCACTTATGAAGATTCATATGTTATTTCATATCAGTATGTTGTTTACTTGGCTAAAGAATTTATTACTTGGCGATTTTCTAATAGGACAGTCACAAGTTATGTTTAAAATGATCAGTGGTGGTACAATCTATACTGTCGATGCACTAAGGTATATTAAAACTTGCGCCATGTTATAACCAAATAATAAGTATGTTGTTCTTTTCATTTTAGACAAACAAAGAACAATTTATTAAACACCCATATTCTTATACTTATAATGACAAAAAACACCCAATGCAACTCATATCTCTCATCATCTCCGGGCAATATGCCCTAGTCCTGTTGTTTGGGGACATATAATTTGGCCCCCCACTGGCCGAGGTGAGCACTCACCCAGTAGTCTTGCCCGTTCTCTTTCTTCTCCATTCGGTCCTTGTAGCCAACGAGGTGTTCTACCACGGAGTCGGGGAAGTACACCCGCTCCAGGGACCCGCGGCGCACCCCCTCTGAGCACTCTCGAGTGGTATACGAGATGCCATCGATCTGGAGAGCAACCCCCAAGAACTCGTCCGCAGCCTTGGGGCGGTCTGGTGCCCGCTTCACCTCTGCAATGATATCTAACATTGCTTTTCTGATGGTGCAACGCTTGCACCGCTTGTCGATGCTACCACCCTTGCCCACGACAGGCGGGGTGAACGCCATGCCTGGTATACTACAAGGCATGGGTGCCCCGTAGAAGGGACATCCGCAGGCAGGGTGGTAACAAGCGGCTCTGCACTTGATGCAGGATGCGAGTCGTCCCTCCTGCGTCTTCATGTCGAAGTATTGCTTGACGCACGAGGCGCCAAAGATGTGTCCGCAGGGGAGGATAACGGCCCTGTGGCTCTCGCCGACTTCCTCGTCGACAACGTGATCTTGGGGGAAGATGGTCACGTCGGTTCGGCAGACAACACACTCGATGGAGACGTCCTTGAATTTGAGTTTGTTGTTGATGCTGGCTTCTAGGTTGGGCCAGTAGCTCTCTCCCGAGTCCTCTGTGATGACCGGTTCATCTTTGGGGATTTGACACCACTTTTCGTTGTTGTTTAGGTCCTCCAGGACACAGATTGTGTCTTTGGAGTTGGTCAAGGCGATGTGGTTGAAGAGAGTGTTGATGTGTCCACACATGATGGAAGATGGGGTGGAAGATAACGTGGAAGATAAGGTGAAAGGTAGTGTGATGAGAGACGTTTGATGTCGAGGGCTGTTTGTAGAGAAGATATGTGTCGAGAGACGATAGAAAGTCGGTTGTGATGTACGTCAAGAGATGATAGAAGGTTAAGCTGATGCAAGTGAAGCTGATGATACAATATCGTAAGATATCAGGTAACTTGGTGACAGAAGACTGGTAACAGCTGGTGATAGAAGACTGGTAACAGCTGGTGACAGAAGACTGGTGACAGAAGGCTTGGTAATAGAAGGCTTGGTAACAGAAGACTGGTGACAGAAGAAGACTTGGTGACAGAAGACAACTTGATGAAAGAAGAAGATGAAGAAGATCTGAAGATGGAGGGAACGAAGGAGAGGGAAGGCGTCCTTTTATAGCCAGAGGAGTGATTAAGTTTGCTCAGGTCGAAGGACTTCAAAGTGGAACTTGGATCGCTTTCAGTCCAAGCTTTCAATTTCCAAAGTATATGGTCGCGTTCTGAAGCTCATAACTGACACTGATGGCCAGGTGTGATGAAGAAACGAGAACAAAAGTGTATATCTACACTCAAAATTGTTCAAAGGACCAATCGATGGATGTTCCTGGAACGGGGACTGACTCACAGGGATGTACGTGAAGAAAAGCTTTCGTTTTCTGGGAAGATAGTTCTGAAAAGATTTACTCGTAGTGTTCATGTATTGGTTGAGCTGTTTGATCGAGTCACCTTTGTGGTCCATTTGAGCGTGAACCGTGGCGGTTTGTTCACTTGCACACGTATAAGCTTTGGAACTGAATGAGAAAGTTTTCTAACATCAAGATTGTAGACTGGTCTCTCACTGGATGTTTGGTTTTGACATTTATACTTCTAAAACGGCGTGAATTGCTATTGGGTCGTGGGTGGACAAACCAAAGTATATCCACGAGTTCTTATCCTCGCCCTCAAAATGGTCTTTAGGTCAGGTGCAGTCCCAATCTTTCGAAGAATCTCAAACAGCGAGGCCTCGAATCATTGCTGTCGTATTATCTTCTTGTTCGAAGCATCAAGTTAAGCATATGTGTAAACTTTTGTAACAGTGCCACGACCAGAGGTCTATTGGCCACCATGTCTGGGGAAACAAAGTATACATTCTCTAACTGCATCTTAAAATGTCGATAAACAGTGAAAAACTTCCCTCAGCCAATTATAGTCTTCAGACCATTGGCCGGCGTGAATATTGCTTGGACTCGGCTTCGGACTCGAGGCCTGAGACACACTCAGTGCTGGATGTCTGTTGAACAAGCTCTGTCTCTTAGGCAAATGAAAACTTGAGAAAAGCCGATGACTTCCACTTGCTTTCAGTTTAGAAAGTATCTAGTAGGCTCTTCATTCAATGAAAGATAGGGCTGTAGCATGGTGACTGTGATACCGGTGCCTGTGGGCGAAGCACATGATCACACACCGAGCACTGGGTCCTACCAGATCCAAATAGAAGTGCCCAGAATCCACGAGAGTCGATTTAGACTTCTATTGTATATGTATATTCATATGGCCTATTAATGTCCACTAGAAGTTGGGAGTAGAATTGCTCCTTATAGCAGATGTTTCAGGGGCCAGTTAGGAAAGGGGAAAGGCTCTCATCGTGAAAACGAACGCCAATCAAGCCAATAATAAAGAAACTATAGTGAAACAGAGTTATTTGCCTCTTATTATATTGTCTGTAGTCTGATTATGAGTGAGCAAGCGAACATGGACAAATCCTGGGAACAGCGGCACTGGAAGTGGGGAGGCATGTGCAATTTTTCTGGGGGTTGACACGGGCAGCGAAGTGATTACATTCTGTGGTAAGATGCTAGTCAAGGCTCATTTTCTGTACGTGTACGATAAGCTCAAGTGATTGTACCTTGTTCAAGTCAAACACAACTTGGCCCTTGCCACAGTTACGGTTCACCGTCCATTCTTCCCCTGACACTCGTTCCGATATCCATACAACCTCAGACTGCATCAACGTCTTCTTATCTTATCAAGGTAGGTTTTGAGCACCATTTTTGTTTTGTGACTCTGAAAGTGGTAACCTGGACTGGAAACCTTTTTGGAATGGTCATTTGAGATACCTGGCAAGGTTATGTCTTTGATTACAGGAAAACATGTGTGTCCCCTTTCCAAGTGATTCCCTATCTCCCATATCATGTTATCATACACACACGCTTGCATTTCATACTATTGAATCCCAGAACTAGCTAACTCTACGACCCCAGCCAGGCTCTTCAAAACATGATGTACATCATTTTCCTCTCGCCCGTCAATTGCACCGGCCCAAAGAAGATCACAGAAAAGGCCAAGGAGTCATCTTAGCCTCGGAGGGAATGTTCGATATTGCTTCCAGACCAAAACCATATCTGCTGCCCTACCTGCAGAATGGTATTTGTTCATCCGATCTGTGGGCACTATTTGAACGGGTTATATGCCCTAAACCAACCCAGATATGGAAATCATCCCTCACACGCTCAACCATACAGGTATTATTACCGACTCCTGCGAGCAATACGCTATTGGCAACACCATAGACGAGGCGACCGATAACCTCCACAATCTCTCCCCGAAGAGCCGAAGGATGTTATGCTATATCTCTGGTCTACGGCAGTGAGACTTTCCCCCTCACCTGGATGCCAAACTGTCCCGGAATCTGCGCTACAGCAGCATTCCGAGTCTTCGTTTCTCAGTACCAACGACGCTTGGACAAGCATAAGAGCAATACGAATGCTCTGGGATAACTGTTGCCATCCTGGCGCCGGTGAAGGTCCGTGGCGTGAGATCTCAGCTAAAGATTGGCCATGGCTCATAGGAACAGACAGCATCAGTTTGGCCTAGACTTTTTGTTGGAGGGGGATATCTGGTTCTTGTTTGGGGTTTAGTAAACATTGTCGACTTCTGTCTATTCCTCCAGTTTGCATTTGCTTTTCTGCCAGTTGCACATCTCTGATTACGTGTACCTATTGAGATATAAATAAGAGCCTAAAGACCCTTTCTGGTCGCGCCCAGTATCAACTTGGATTTCCCATCTTCATCTCTTTATACATAATATTTCGTCTATAATCAGGGGCCAACAAATGTATCAACCAATATAATGAGACACAGTCGCTATATCCGCTGTCAAGCGAACAAACATCCTTATACCATATAGCATTCCGTCACTTGCCGAAACTTCATGAGTTTCTACCACCATACTCTGATAATGGTCCTCGACCTGGACCCCAAGCTCAGTAGACGGCCAAAGTGAACTCTTTTCGCCATTACTGGTGACAAAAGGCCAGTGCCAGAGGCGATGTGTCTTTCATCTGGACTTCGGTCCTGTCAGTGGCAGTCACAGTTCCAGTGGCAGTGGTACGGACGAAGTAGTCACTCTGGTTGAGAGCACTTGTTCAAGTTCGACTTCTGTTCTGTTTCTATAAGGCAAGAATTTCAAGCCCTCTTCTACTCTTTCGTTTCTTCCTTCTCACAAGAACTTCGAGGTTCCTTGTTGTACAGCTTTGGGTATTCACCAATTCTGTAGTCCTTCAAGGTAAACTTGACTTTCAACTGCATTCTTCTTTCACCTGTTCCCATCATCCCCATACCTGGCTAACATATCAGCCAGAACTCATTTTACCTAAAGCCACAAACAACTTTCGACGTATCCTGGAATACCTCCCGAAAAAGTTCCCATATCTCGACACTTACCGTCGACCCAAATGCCTAACCAGGAGCATTTCTGGCCTAATCTCAAGGTCTTCGCCGAGAACAACCAGGTCGCCCACTTGGAAACTCTCGGCCTGGAGTGCGTTATCTGCAGAGACCCCTTCCACTACCGATGTCGAAGCGACGATGGAATTCAGCCTCCACGTCGTCCTCGCGTCCTCCCATGCGGTCACATTCTCTGCGCTAGATGTCTAATCGCATATTACGAGACAGGGGATACTAGATGCCCTATTTGCCGCACGGAACTCGTCCACGACTGCGGCCACGCTCACACCGGCATGCCCTTGCCCTTGACTCCGGTGAACATGAACAAGATGCCTCCCATCCTGTCACAAGGTGGCGGTATGCCAAGAGGATGCAGCCCCTGTGGCATCCTGGCTTTGCATGAACTCTTCGAGCGGAAATTGAGCGACAGCCCACATATTCCAGAGGTGCTCAAGGGCGAGCACCTGGGCATCGGTGTCACGCTCTACAACGCTGATGAATACTACACGCGGGATGTAACTGGACCTGTTCTCGAAATCGAAGCTCCTACCTCCATCAAGCATATGATCAGTGAGATTATTGACTACGCGATCCGATCGCAGCGACAGAACCAGGTTTGGTTGGAAGCGGACTTCAGCTCCATGAAGATCCGGGTGCTTCACTTCAAACCTGAGATTCTGTCACTGGTGGAAGTCTTCCCTGAAGAGCAAGAGACCGCCCCCCCAGGGCGATAACTGATGGTTATGAACAGAAAGACTCTCTCGAAGGCGAAGAGACTTGAAATTCGGGAAGGGCTTTGGTTCCTAGGACAGGTAGAGGATGACCAGATTTGGGACGATGATACCCCTCAAGGGAGATTTCTTGACTATGTGCCGGACAAATAGATCCGTAGACTTCGGTAGCGTATGTAACTAGGTACCCTGAATAAAAACATGCATTCATGAACTGTGGGTTCTGATGTAAGAGCATTTCCCATTTGTCTTAACAAGTAAATGAGCAACTGAGACTACACCCTAAGGAAACTTGGGACACTGAAAGGGGATGTTAAATGTATTTGTCAAAGAGACCCTCAAACTTGGGCTAAAATACTGAGATCTTGATATTGTGCAGAATTGAGGTCTTGAGTCTTACTTGTTCCTCCCTGCTCCCTCAGAGATATGAGATATAGATATGATATGATGCTCTACCAAAACTATACCATGTCTACCCCTACTTAGTAATAAGGTAGTGTTGTTTCTTTTTGATCACAAAACAGGAGAAAATACACAATCACTTCAGTTCAAATATTTCGAATACCACATTTCTCAGTGCCTGTTCAACAAGAATTTATTCCCCTGTAGGTACCTTGATATGATGATAACAAATAACGCCATCCATTCTCATATGCCCCCAGTAACCCTCACCCCAACTGTCCCCAGAAATAGTAGACGATACCAGATCGTCTTGATGCTCACCTTGCAAGCTTCTGTTCCACAATCCTTGACACTTCACTGTTCACTACCTCAACAAATGTGCCTAGCAAGAAACGCACGGAATTGGTGAACACTGTCCAAAAGCCCACCAACAACTTGGATGGCAGCCGCGGCGTAGAGTCTATCATTCTCGTTATCCTGATTATCCTAGTCATTCTGGTGGTCTTCGATCTGCTCGTTCGGGTCTATATGTCGTATCGCTTCCCAACTTACAAAATAACTAAGCTCCTGACGTTCCTTGCGTCTCACCTTTCTCTTATAATTCTTGTAAGCCTTATTACTGGTGAACGCCCCGGCTAGCTTGACTGCATCCTCACGAGCATTGACAAGTCTATCAAGATTGCTATACAGGGACCATTGAAACCTGAAATACTCCAGCTGTCCTCTTCGATGGCGCCAATCCTCATGGTCCTCCGGATATCGCATGCAGAGAGTCAGTTCAAAGTTAAACGGGCAGGATTCATCCCCTGGAGCACGAGGCCCGTTCCACGCTGTGTTAAGGCTGTCGCTCGCAATCCTAAACAGTTCCATGAGTTCTGGCGATATTGGTAACTGTTTTACCACTTCGTTCTTGTCAGTTTCGACTCGCATCTCCTTTTCATCGCGTTTCTCAACGGTAACTCGCAACATATGTCCGTCTTTGATGATCGGTGCTGGATCATATAAGTAGAGAGCGATACATCTCAAACCGCGGGCCAGAGTAGTCATTTGACACAAAACGCAAGCGCCCTTGAGGCTGGGGATTTTCTCCTGAAGTCTAGCCAACAGGTCCTCGTCTTGACGCTGTGTGGGATCGAATAATGTATCTTTGTCGCCCGGACCCCCGCAGAATCTGCCTTTAAGATCAAAGCGACAGACAGGACATCTGTAAGGGACATCATTGGATCTGTTGTACTCTCTATACTCTTTGACACAAGGGGGGCAGAACATACGACCACAGGGGAAAATGATAGCACTGCAAGTCTTGTCCTACGGGTTGCTCATCTTGTCCTAGCACATGCCACATTCGATCTCTAGGCGCTCGATAGATGTGGTGTCATTGTTGAGGATCTTTGCAAGCTCGGGATACTAGGCCACGGTGATAGGATCTTTTGGGGAAGACATTTTGAGAGCCTGGTCACTGTTAGTTAGGAGATGGTTTGTTAGTGGTAGTATTGCTGGTGGGTGGGTGGATGGATGGGCGGAAGAAGTTCCTTGCTACAAATTTTTCAGAGGTGAGTTAGTGTTAAATAGTTTGAAACCAAGGATTATGATACACCGCGGTCACTGAACTTAGTCATTGTGCGGCTGGAGGCTTCACGCTTATCATACGACCGGCTCTCCATCTGTTGATCTAACAACTTTTGTTAGCACATAACCAGACGGCCTTGCACACTGAGTCTGGTGAAGGAACAGACCGCGGCTAACTATATTCTCTGAAAGCATGATCATCAATTCTCTTCTTGCACTGGGAGAGTTCTTCCATCAATGTTACTAGGGACATTTGTTCGATCCCTCAGCAAAGTGGCGTTATTCCGCTATCAAGTAGAGATATTATTTTCGTTCATAGACGCTAGAGCAGATACTTATTACCTGATGGATGATCAGGGTCTAAGAGTAATTCATGCTGTATTCCTATTAGAGGCGTCACGGATATTTGTCAACTGTAACAAGGGCGGAGATTCTCACTGAGTGTAGGCGAATACTGAACAAATCTATTCACAAGACGGCCTAGAAGAATGGGAGACAATCCCAAGCCACGCCCATTCATACATCAGCTCTATATTTCTCACACATACACATTTAAGTTCGAAAATTCCTATGTAGAGAGCACCATGGACTTCAACGGTAGGACCACATGGTCATCTGGTTATCTTACGGTCACAATGGAAACATAACGATGAGGACAGCAGTTTATTCTTTGATCCAATCCTGGATACCTGTATGAAGTGAAGCATTTCATCTACTACACTTTCCTTAACTTACCTACCTTACTTGCCTTTTGTTTAAACTCTGTACACACCGGGCAATTCATCGTTATCATCCACCCCTTCATCTTCTTTCAGGATACTCTCTCTTGCACGATTTGCTCGCTCGTTGATCTTTCTACGAACATTCCCGTCGGACCAATAATCACGCAGGTCGAAAGCGAGGTCCAAAACCATTAGCTTCCGGCTACCAACCCAACAATCTCGCATCTCCTACTCCGTCTTCTTGATGCAGCGTCTCTCCCATACAAGATTGTCAGAATCTGTCCATTGTCGACCATTTCAGTACAATCTTTTGATAACTTCAACAATATCTGCAGCCAGGATGTGAAGATTTTCATATCACAACTGAAGCAGTGCCACCGATTATGCAACAGCTTCAGGATGTCCTCGATAAGCGCAATTGACTTTTCACCCTCCATGTGAACCAGACTGCCCTTCTCGGAGGGGGTATGGCAATGTGCACAATGCAGAAACGCACGGCACGTTGGGCAAACATATTGCGACCTGACGTCGTTTCTGCAGTTAGCCACCATCGCATCTACGCATCACTTACAAAAGATGTGCATGCAAGGGAGTACAAACGCACGTAGATGAGGATCAGCTTCATCTTCAAATGTCATCTGTTCGTGGCAAATTCCACACATGAGCTGAATATCCAGAATTTCGTTAGGGTCATCATCACAGGCCTGCAAAAAAGGCTGGGAAGAAGGTTTCGGTGATAGGCATCTTAGCGGTGTGATCGAAAGAGCTCTCGAAAACGGTTGCAATTGTCAGGTGAAACGCTGGTATTGTCGAGTTTGCAGGCGTACAAAGGCTTGCTTGCATGCCTGATCCTACGTATCCATAGCTGGATAGGATAGATTAGCTTGTTTATTCTCAAAGTCCTCTCCGTGGTTGTTTTCTAGAGCCAACAATGCTCTTTGTCATTCTGACGGGTCTTTAGGCGCTGGTGAAGTCTGCGCCAACCCAATTGAGTATAAGAGCTTGTCAACTGATATCTAATAATAGGTACTTTACCTTTGCATTTATGGACACAAAGAATCAATTGCTTATTACTCTCAACCAACACTAAATGCCATAGTATCTGATGTTGGGAAATGAATTCCGCATGGGCTTCCGCAGTGACGTAGGGTAACGTGATCAACATTGATCCTGGCAATGCAACGTCGAGGGATGTTTCAGGAAAATGTGAAATCTGACGTGTCCCAATCAGATTTGACTGCAACCTGTTCCAAGGCCTGTATCTTCCAAATATGGAAGGTATCTAGTGGAGTCAGGCCATTCGCTGGCCATGATCGTCGCTCCGTTTACAACGCTATTGTCGTATCTCTAGCCTGTCAGTTGGCTCACTTCGGACGACATTTCTTGTTTCACTGCAACACGACGGTTGAGACTTATTGGAGTTCCTGTATGTAGTATGTGTATGCAGTCAAGTCCTTTAGCATGCGAACTCATGTGTAAGCACTCAGCCAGATCATCGCCGAAAGCTACATCACCATCTTCCAATCTCATGCACTTCAACGAATATGGACCAAAATATTGGCGTTTCAGCTCAAAAACAAGCCACAGCGCTTGCGGGAGACTCGACCGAAGATAGCAGTATTTTTCATCCCCTATGTCCAGCTGTCAATCTTCAATTGGGTACCGAGTATGTGGAAGGCATATTCTGCTAAGCGCCTGGGAGCTCGGTTATATATCAAGTGGGACACCCAGCCAGTTGGGAGCTGATCCAGCAGAACGGTAACGTATCGCTACCATTCAGTCGGACCACAACTCAGCCTTAAGTCTAGATAGTGGTGTTGATAATACGGTGAGGAAATATAACCTGCCCTCGAGACCAAGTCTCTGACGTTAGTACTGTCTAGCGCCAACAGTTTATTTCTCTTATTCCATACAGATGACATGAAAACTGTCCATAATGGGGATCAGGCATAATCAATATGCAGGAACACCGAAATAGTGCTTCGGATAGAGCTAGGAGGGCATCAAGTTCAGTCCATTAGTGAGAATATCCTCAATTCCTGCTGCAGTCAGCTTGTTTGCCGCCGTTCTGGGTCTTGTTGCTGTCGGATCATGCCCGCTCATGATATGAGATGAAGAGTTCTCAATAGCAACGCGGACCTTGATATAGTCTTGAAATTGTATAAAGAGTTGAAGTATCAGCTGGTTTTGAGACTCTGTAGACACATTCATCAGATCAAACACACACCGACAGGTTTCGGGTTCCCTTTTCATCCATTCGTTCCCTCGTTCGTTCATTGCATCAGTTACTTCATTCTTTTGAGTTTCACCATGAAGTCTTCACTCTTTCTCGCTTCCTCTCTCCTTGCACTATTCCCCTCTTGCCTTCAGGCATTGGCCATCCAAGGCTTCCCTGAAGACGTGAGGTTCGGCGAGCCGACCTTCGTCGAGGGTAGAAACACCACCACCACAAAGCGTCAAGTCGCGGACCCTCCTGACAACTGTTGGGTTTCAGGCCTTGGCCAGGCAAGCTACTGGTTTCTCCCAGTCTACTCAGGCGACGATGTGTATGCCTGTATCATGGCTCGCAAGAGGATGACAGGGTCGTCCTGGGTCTGTCCCAGAGATAACTGGTGGCCAGACTCCTACGTTGATGAGATCGTCTCGGCAGGTCAAGAACAGATCTTCAAAGAAGGCGGCGGTGAAACAACTGAAAAGGGAGTTTTCAAGGCCCGGTTTGAAGGAACCACTCGCAAAGTTAAGGATAAGGAGGGCATGTCAACCTTGCTTGATATGCTGTTCCGATATACTATGCCCAACTGCGATGCAAGTTATTCACTTTGCGTGACCAAGTCTCGTCATTACTACTACCAGTACAAAGGAGATGTGAGTATCCCTTGCACCGACTCATCTGAGATACGCTAACAGAGATAAAGACCATTGGTATTGTGCACAAAGAGTCCGACTGCCGTGGATGGTTTGGTATTGGCGGTGACACCTACGCTTACTGCCCTGGAGAGAGTCACTGCCAAAAAGATTAAAGGGAGGTTTGGGTTTGTTGGCATCTATTCATATGTTTGGTTCCTGGTTTATGTTTGTCTTGGTTGCGCATTTTCAAGGGCTGTTTACTATGTATAACATGTACCACAAACGATCTAGATTGTCTGTTGTTAGTTGAAGCGATGTACTGATAAGAATGAATGGATAAGTTCATTTCATTTAGTCGGAAAATTCAATCAACTTCCCACAGGAAAGATCCAAGCCACTCGGCCAAGAATGGATAAGTAATTGGTAAGTAATATCTTTATCTCGGCTGTGTCCGCGTATTCAAGTTAAACTTCATTAAACAACCTTCATTAAAGAGTTACATTATACCCCACGCGGGATACCACCGATGTGGCGCCTATAAATGAAAGACCGATTAACAAAGGGGACGTCATTTTAGGTTTGCGAAAATTACGGACAGTAAAGCAGAAGCTCACAAAGGGATTCTGGGGCAACGCTAGATATTATCGTTCGTTTGCCTTGAAGCGCGCGGCTCGCAAGTCTCTATTTCTAGTGCCCGTTTCCCGTCCACGAGAGTTGAAGTCCTCATTGAGCCAGAGCCAACGAATCCGATACGAGCAATGCCGCTCCAGACCACAAAGGGGGGCCTGTTTCAGCATAGACGGCTGGCATCCAATCAAGCCTCTGATGTCATGAGCCCCCCAGAGTGCCCAGTTTTCGCTGCTCAACTTCGCTAGGCGGGGGAACTTACCCTGTCGGCTAAGCAGCCGCTGCAGCGCAAGATCCAGTGAACCCCCCTGTTGGAAAGATTAGTGCACATGTGTCCAATCATACACCGCTTCGTTCTTCTTTTGGAATTGGTTGCCGCCCGTGGGAGGGCAGGGGTCGCCAGTCATGACGCGACCGATAATACGTGCAAGTCCAAACACCGAATATCTTGGAAACTCAACCTAGTACCTAAAACCCTCTTTTTCGTTACATCTTCATCTCAACATACCTATCTGCTACTTGTTTTCTTTTTTACAAACAGTTTGGCTAATGGTGTATCGCCTACGTACCTAGTCAACTGTCATACTTTTATCACCTATCACGTTTCACATTGTGCTCCAATCCCTTACAATATTCTTTGAGAACAGGCCCCTTCAATATTCTCCCCGTTTGGGGCTCACACTCTCCTCTCTCCTCCTGTTCCCAAGTTCCAAATTGTCGACGGCTTCAATTTCGACATGTCGTCAACAGATTCAGACGCTTCGGCGTCAGCGACCGATTCGGCCACAAGAACAGCAGCTTCAATCACTAGCTCTATCGCGAGCTCCCTCCTCTCCTCAGCGATATCTGCCTCCGAAACACTAAGTGCATCTCGCACCTCGTCCGACCAGCCAACAAAAACGTCTTCAGGAGGACTGTCAGGACTGTCTCCAGAGTCGACCAGCGCTGCGGACAAGGACAAGGGAATCGGCATCGTCAGTTTCCTCACTGCCGTGGCTGTCGCTGTGGCAGTTTTTGCAGTACAGATTCTGCTTTTCCTAATTCTTCGCAATAAACTGGCTCGCATTTTGTAGGTTAAACCCGATCGTCGTTCCTGACTCCGACATCACTGACTCTTCCTAGCAAACCCAAGACCTACTTGGTACCCGAACGAGAACGAACCGAATCACCGCCTAATAAGCCCCTTGCTATGCTAAAGACATTATGGCATTTTGGAGATCGTGAAGTTATCGAAAAATGTGGTCTAGACGCCTATTTCTTCCTTCGCTACCTCAAGACACTTCTGATCATTTTCCTTCCCATTGGCGCCATTGTTATGCCGATTCTGATTCCTCTGAACTACGTTGGTGGTCTTGGACAAAAGGTTGATGTCAGGGATGACGATGATGAAAAGAATGAAGGCACACCTACTGGTCTCGACACACTCTCATGGGGAAACGTCAGTCCCAAGAACTCTAGCCGATACACAGCACATTTAATCATGGCTATCCTGGTAGTTATTTGGGTCTGCACGGTTTTCTTCTTTGAGCTCCGGGTGTACATCAAGGTTCGACAAGACTACCTTACAAGCGCTGAGCACCGACTCAGAGCTTCGGCCACTACCGTTCTAGTCAACTCTATTCCTGCCAAGTGGCTCAGCGAAGACGCTCTGATGGGTCTATTCGATGTTTTCCCTGGAGGCATACGAAATATCTGGCTCAACCGAGATTTATCATCACTATTGGACAAGGTCAAGGAGCGGAACAAGATTCACCTGGCACTCGAACAAGCAGAGACAGATCTGATCAAGGATGCCAAGAAAGCACAGCTCAAGCAGCAAAAGGCAGAAGAGAAGAAACGTCGCAAAGAGTTGAGGCTTAAAGCCGAAACAAAACAAGAAAGAGCAGACCGGAATGCTAGAGACGACGCGGCAGCTCAGCAAATGGCTCAGAGCGCTTCAGGTACGGCGGCTGGCGATCAACATAATGTTCCCCACAGCGTGGATGCTGGTGTTCGTGAGTCTCAATATGAGACGTACAACCTTGACCTTGACCATGAGCATGAGGAGCACAACAAAAAGAGGGGCTTCAGGGTACCTATTCTAGGCGATCCACTCGCTAAAGTCGGGCATGGAATTATGGGTGTTGTGTCTAAGGCTGGCAACAACGTGGATGACACTCTGGAGACAACAAATGGTTTCATGGGCTTCTCCCAATCAACCGAACCTCGGACTACATCTCGAAACTCTGATCGAGTCCGTGATCGGGCTTCAGTGGACGAGGATGAGCTCAACTCTCCTTCAGACACTCTCCGGGTTCTGAACAATCAGTCACGAAACGGCAGGGCCTCAGCCGATAGCACCGCAGCCATCAACCCCCAGCCAAATCGGGAACATTTTGGCAATCTTGGTAACACTGTCCGAAAGCTGGAGAACATTGACGAAATTTACAGCAAAGAGGAAGCTAAATGGTGGGAATTCTGGAAGCCACCTCATGGTGCTTATGCTTCACCTGTCCCGCAAGGAGGTGTCTCGGCAGCATTCAGGCAGAAGAAGACGAACGAAAGCAAGCCTTTGTGGCAAAAGATTAAGTACGCCCTCCCATTCATGAGCCCGGAGGATGAAGAAGAGCCCATGGAATATCCTACGGCCTACAACGCCGAGTACAAGGAGGATGCCGAGCCAGCGGAATGGGAGAAATATCTTAAGAAGAAGGATCGCCCAACGCACCGTCTTCCTCTGTTCGGGCAGTCCTGGCTTTTCGGAGTTCCTTTCGTCACTAAGAAGGTCGACACAATCTACTGGTGTCGTGAAGAACTGGCCCGCCTCAACCTAGAAATTGAAACGGACCAACAGCATCCCGAACGATTCCCGCTCGCGAACTCTGCCTTTATCCAGTTCAACCACCAAGTGGCAGCTCATATGGCTTGCCAGAGCGTCATTCACCATGTGCCCAGACAAATGGCCCCACGGATGAACGAAATTTCACCAAAGGATGTCGACTGGGATAACATGGCGTTCAGCTGGTGGCAAGAATGGCTACGATCTGGACTTGTCTTTGTTATCGTTGTTGCCATGATCTTCCTCTGGGCTATCCCCGTTGCTTGGACGGCCGCGCTGAGCCAGCTTGACAACCTTATCCGATCCAATTCGTGGCTGTCTTTCCTTAAGGATAACGACACAGTCCATAACATCGCGAAGGCTGTGGCTGGTGTCTTGCCAGCAGTCGTCCTTGGTATACTGCTGGTGCTGATTCCCATCATTCTGAATTTCCTTGCTCGCTTTAGAGGTGCGAAGACAGGTTCCCAGAGAGCTGAGTTCGTCCAGATCTTCTACTTCGCCTTTCTGTTCATTCAAGTTTTCCTGATTGTCTCTATTGCGTCGTTCTTCGCGGCATCGCTCGACGAGCTGGTACACAACGTTCAAGAGCTCCAGACCGTCTCGGACGTTCTGAACCTGTTGGCGTATAATTTGCCCAGTGCTGCCAATTACTTCTTCTCTTACATGATTCTGCAAGCCATGTCTACGAGCTCTGCAACTCTTCTCCAGCTTGGAGCTTTGGTCATGTGGTATGTTATTGCCAAAATCCTTGACAGCACTGCACGTAACAAGTGGTCACGGAACACCAATCTGCGTCAGGTGAAATGGGGCGCATTCTTCCCAATCTACACCAACTTCGCGTGTATCGGAATTGTCTACTGTGTCATCGCACCACTGATTTCCATCTTCGCCATTCTCACCTTTGCGCTCTTGTGGTTTGCTCAACGCTATGCTATGCTCTACGTCACCCGCTTTGAGCATGATACAGGTGGTGTCCTATACCCTCGAGCCATCAACCAGACCTTTACTGGCATCTACTTCATGGAACTTTGCATGGCTGGTTTGTTCTTCCTCGTCCAAGATGAAAAGGGCAAGTATGTCTGCACACCTCACGGCATTATCATGATCGTCGTTCTTATCCTTACTATCGTGTATCAAGTCCTTCTCAATTACTCGTTTGGACCACTCTTCCGCTACCTCCCGATCACTTTCGAAGATGAGGCGGTGTTGCGTGATCAGGCATTCCAGCGGGCTCAGGACCGCCGTCTTGGTCTCTTAGACAATGACGAGCTTGCAGAAGAACGCGATAGCTCCGATTATCAAGAGAAGGATCAACAACCCCAGAATGGCCAAGGTATTGAGATGCGAAGGTTTGGTACCATTCGACGCCCTGTGAAGCAGGTCGGAACATGGGCAAAGGATGGCGGTAACCAGCTTCGCAAGTTGGCCGGTGTTAATAAGGATAAGGACAAGAGCAAGAGAGCCTCAGAATACCGAAGAAAGCACCGCCAGAAGGATATCGAAGCTCAGCTTGCCATTGGTGAAGCTCTCTTTGGCGGTATTCATGACGAAATTGAGGACCTGACACCCGAAGAGAGAGATGCGCTCGTTAGGCACGCGTTCCAGCACGAAGCTCTTCGGGCCCGTCGACCTACTGTCTGGGTTCCACACGACGACCTTGGCATTAGCGATGACGAGATCCGTCGAACACAGGCATACAGCGAGCACATCTGGATCAGCAATGAGGGCACGGCTCTCGACAGCAAGGTCCGAGTAGTTTATGGCAGAGCGCCCCCAGATTTCTCCGAGGTTGATTTGATCAACCTGTAAACATGGTCAATGGCTCGAGCAAGAGGAGGATTTTACGATTGTCAATGATCTATAGTTGTGTTTTCAGCACTTACATTGCTGGGCGTTCTGAAGATGGGTTTCATTATAGGTAGCTGAGCCAGTATACACGGCCGTTCGCATCGAAGGTGTTTAGAGAAGGGGAAAGAGTATTGTGGTGTTCTATATCTTCAGCGCCGATGAGGAGGTTGGTTACTTCATATGGGAACAAGCAATGGAGCTGGGGCGAAATTATGATTTCTTTTCCCCTTTAGATTTAAACGCGTAGTACAATAACAGGTTATTGTCACTTCTATCAAGAATTCTAGTGAACAAGCATGTGAAACTCTTTCTGTTAAGCCATCTGCCATATTTAAGTTTCGCTCAGTCAGACGTTATGCCAATATTGTTGTCATGCCATCTCGCATAGGTGACAGCGTGGTAACTGGTAAGTAAGTATTCAACATCCTGTGAGGAGACACTTATAGTCCAGGTTAATAATGAATGGAATATCAATGTTGTACAGTCTACTGTTAATGCGCCGTGCCAAGCTGGCGATAAAATAGGTATACGCAAGTCTAACACGCAAGCTCATCAAAAACAAAAAAGCCCAGTTACAAAAAAACGCCATTTTTCCAATGTTTGTATGTCGTAAACCATCTAAAATCCCGCACCGCAGAGAAAATACCGCGTGTGCCAACAGCGCCGACGTGTCAATTCCTTCATGCCTCATCATCACTCATGCCAGCCAAGCCAAAAGTCGAAATTTGAGGCTATTGCTTTCTTTGCTCGGATTTTCGAGTGTCTTCGAGTTCTTTGCGGATCATGTCGTTGAAGACTTCGGGGTTATCGAGGTAGAGATGGTGACCGGCCTTGGGAACGAGGAGGACCTTTGCACTGCCGTTTTCTCGCTTCTTTTCGTCTTCTGTAGCGTTTTCGAGGGCTTTTTGTCTCGCTTCTTTGAGCTTCTCTTCTGATGCTAGACCGCCTGCGACGTCCATCCAGTCGTTTTCTCCGTACATGAACACTACTGGTATGCCTGTTTCTTTGACTGTAGTTCCATCCGGTTTTGTGATGGTTTGACGGCCGACTTCTTGGATGCGATCGATAACGGGCCGACGAGCGTATGCGCCGGGAGCGAGGATGTAGGCTAGAGCGTATTCACCACTGCCCTTTTGCTTGAAGATTGAGAATGAATAATCGTGGAGAGCTTGTGATTCAGCTTGTGGTAGATGGTTGAAGCGACGGAAACTCCAGCCTGAGACGAATCGTGGGCCGAGAGGACCGCTCATTCGGACGATGCTAAAGGGGGAAATGTTCTGGTCCCAGAGCCAGACGAACCAGCCTGGCAAAGGTCGTCGTAGGACATTTGAAGCGGGTTTGTGCTTTTTGAGAGTACCATTTTGGTCGGTCGTGCTTTGCTGGTCTTGGGTGATTTCGTTTTGGATCGTTGATGTATTCGGTTCGGGCATAGAGGCGTTGACGGCGTAGGGATCAGATGGGATACCGACTGGCGACGCCAGAATGAGCTTTTTAAGTCGGCCGGGATATTTGAGGGCATATGAAACTGCGAGATAACCACCGAGCGAGTGGCCAAGGAGTGTGAACTGTTCGAGTTTTCTGGCCTTTCGCCATTCTTCCAGCGCATCCACGAACCAACCCTCTGCTTCCATGACTTGGTCCTCCTTCTTCTTGGCGTGGATCTTGAAAGCCGGTCGTGACGAGTTTCCACAGCCCAGCATGTCCAGCGCATAGAGCTTCAGTCCCTTCATGCGAGAAATAGGTTCAGAGTTCTTGTAGAAGAAACCGAGGCCAGCGCCGTATCCGTGGATCATGACGAGGGCATCCTCCTCCTTTTCTCCGACTCGCTCGACGGTTACTTCGTTCAAGGCTCGGTTCTTTCCGGAAAGATGAACCATCGTTCTTCGCCATACTCGTGTACCGTAAGGGTCAGGTCGTTCGGGAGTATCGATGTTTGTAATGCTGTCGTTGGCCTCCTTAAGGTGCGGCATGAGATTCAACAAATTGCGCTCAACGGCTTGCGGCGCTAAACTCGTCCACTGCAAATCGTTAATTTTCACTCCTCAATAATGTCAGTTTACATACCCATTGATACGCAGCATCTTTATAACCAAGCGGAAACAAGAACGCATGCGAGGGCTTCAACTCAGCCTGCTGTTTGATCTCCTCCGGCGAATCGGCAACTCTCCCACCATGAGGCGGACGAACGGTACCGTCGGTACTCATGCTGCGTGTAGGTGTAGTAGTATTAAAAGCGGTGATTGAAGAAAGTCGCGATATATGAAGTACCGCAGAAGAAGGTTGAAGTCTAAGCATTCCTTGCCTTACCTGGGGGGAGGGCGAGGTTAATATGTGTTTAACCTCGACCTCTTATTACCTCTGTAGCGACAGTGAAAAAAACACTCTGGAAATTATGGATGACGCCTCGTTTCGTGACGCAACAGGCACACAACAGCCAAAGCCGGGCCGGAGTTAAGGTACGAAAAAGTCGGGGTTTGAAACAAGCTCCGGTCCGTGGACAAGTCCGTAAGACTCGAGTAAGAGGAGTAAGATTGCGGAGGAATTGAATTTGATTGTTTACTTGTTTGGGTAAGCGACAGAGGCTGAGCGGGCGAGTAGGGAGATATAGAAGAGAACAGATTTAAATTATCTCTGTAATAATGATGGAATAATCTTGTCGAGGAAAAAACGGAATAAATCGGTTTATGATGTACTCAGTACCCGTTGTGGTTCCCCAACGTGTTGGGGCAATCCACTACAATTGGCGGTACTTGGTACCCATTTACCGAGCCAAAGCCAGAGCCAAAGGCCAAAAGCCTTGAGATCTCTCTCTCTCTTTTGGCTTGTGATGACGATGGGAGCGGGTCAAAGAAACCGAACCACCTTCTCCCCAGGAAAATAGGGAACTAATTAAAACAAAGCACCAAAAGAATCACACGACTCGCCCACGTTGATCAACAAAAACACCAACAAAACCCAACTGACTCGTTCAACAAATCACAGCTCGACCTCCCGCTCTCTCCCTTCGACCACCTGACGATTCCCTATCCCTCTTCCAGTTGCATGGCATCGAGCTCTCTTTGACCCGGGCTGCCCCTCAGCCCTCCAACCCCCCCAAAAAAGAAAATGTCCGACGATGTCGATTCCATCGTCAAGGGCGCCTCAGCTCCTACGCAAGGAGCCAAAGATGTCGCCGGTGCGAGTCTCATCCTCCCCACCACCGCCAAACAAGGCGATCCGCTGCATCACACGCCGAGTTCACCGTCTATGATCTATCTCAACCTGTTGATTCTCGAAGCATCGCTGCGCGCGCAATTCCTCGAACTACGAGCTAGGAAGCGACACCATACTTTCTTTCTTACACTGCTGTCACTGTGGATCGCTGGGTTTGGATATGCTCTCTTTCTCGCACCCCGTGAAGACGGTCGTGGTGTAGGAGGTTCTATCTACTGGGCTGTCGAGGGTGCAGAGAAGGTTTGTTTCATGGGCGGTATCATCACCGCGATACTTGTCTGGGCGACTGGGATCTGGGAGCGCGGAATTCGCTGGCCAAGACGATGGTTCGTCATTTCGAACAGAGGACTACGAGGCTTCAACTGCAAGCTGATCATAATACGACGGACGTGGTGGGCCGAGGCACTCTCGACGATTGGATTCTTCTTGACGTACGGACTCTTTTCACACACGGCTAGTTCATCGTATCGATACGTCGAACCAAGTCTTTTGCGAGACGTGGAGAAGGAGCTCCAGATCACGAGCGATACACACCCGACGCTGATACTGCCCCACGAAGATGAGGAGAAGGGCGGTCACGAGGAGGATCTAGCGCCTGGCGGCGACTACGTCAAGCTGCTCCTCCTAGCAAAGCCCTTCTCTGCTACGTTCCGCGAGAACTGGGAGCTATACAGGACGGAATACTGGGAGAAGGAGAACGAGCGACGTGCCCTGCTGCGGCAAAAAGTCAAAGAGCGCGATCACCAACTCGTCAAGCAACAATACGGCTGGCTCTGGTGGCTCCCCGGCCGACAACCGCGCCGCCACGAGCCCGAGAAGACACCACCTCGTCACATAGCCGTTGAGCGCGAACGTCGTCGTCGCGGAAGTAGCGTGCGCCGCGCATCCACAAGCTCAACACGAACTCCTACGCCTATCGTTGAGGAAGAGAATTCTGTTAGTAGACGACCCAGCAGCGGATCTATGTCAGCGCGGCGCAAGAGGCTGTCGACGAGTTCGAAGCCGAAGAGGCCGGGGACAGATTCGAGGTCTGTGACGCCGGATTTCCCGTCGCCGTTGGCGAGGGAGAGTAGTGCGACGCATACGCCTGATTCTGGACCTGAGGGGGGGAAGGTTTTGAGGAATTCGAGTTCGAGATCGACTGTTGGGTCGAGGGAGCGGGATTAGGCGATGTAGATGCTGATTAGTGTATGTTGAGTGGTTTGGCGATGTTAAGAAATACCATGGTTCTTGATGGGCTTTATTCGATGTGAGCGAGGTTTGACATCCAGTTAATCAGCCACATCTGGCTTTCCTTCAGAGTCGCCATTGTGTGATTATCTCGGCCGTGAATTACGCTGTATGAGATCCGCCCTCAACTCTGTGAGATGTTCGTTGATAAGCACCCTTGTTGGTTGTCTTCACATACGAAGTATGCAGATGTCCATCTTTAGAGCGAAAATTCATCTGGTGGTGATGTATGATAGACCGATGAGTTAAAGTTACAATTAGTGAGGAATCTCACATCTGTCCTTGTTCCCTGTCTAGCTGGACAGTTGAGTTTCTGGGAGATATGAGATGCAGTGAGTGAGGAGTCATTGGCAAGCGAGTGGTAAGCAAGGTAGGATAGCAGGATTATGCAGAGTGCCTAATGATACCAAGGTACAATAGACCTCATGTTGAACTGTAAGCTCCGTAATAGCATGAGTATATTGGTAAGTCGCATTGGTCTTAAATGTATTGCCATTGCGATGCCGGGGAATTATAGCCCTTCTAGCCTCTCAACTAAAACTATCACCATCGGTCTAAAGGGTGCCGAGAACGTATTGCCTATTATTCAGAAACCGATGTCAAGTCTTATCTCGGATTCTTATCTTTCTCGCTACATAGTACCGAAACCATACTATAAATTGTGGAATAATAATCGAACGGGACATAGAATAAAAAACCCGCACCATCGCCCGGTACCCGTCCCGAAATCGGCCGCTCGGCACCTCCGAATCGATATCAGAAAAACAGCATTTCCGCCAAATCCCATTTCCTCGCCTCCATCCGTACGTACGTAGTTATACACCACAAGAACAGCATCCCTAAGCAGTCAACTTATAAAACGGTCTTGTGTCCTCAATTCAATGCAGGCTCCAAGCCCCGTGAACAAACTTCTCCGCGATGTTCAAAAGCTTGTTGGCCCATTCAGCTTTTCACCGAATGAATAAAGAAAACGAAACGAAATACGTAAAAAAACCCCATCCCCGGAGCTGCATTTCCCAAACCGGCATCATGATACCCGCCGGGGCCCTCTTCGCCGGCGGCCGGTGCCCTATCTACAGTGGAGTTGTCTCTTTTCCTGCGTACAATAGCAACGCTGTGTAGGTACCTTAGTATAAGCGAGAATCTGGGGTAGATACAGGCACGCAAGCAAGTACCGTTATCGCTGGGGAGTTAATAAAGTTAATTTATTGTTCATAAGATCATCCGGTAGATAAGGCAGAACTAGCATGTGTGGTATATATTTAAATACAAGCCTTGCTCTCTCTCCCTCTCCTCCTAGACTGGATCCTCAGAATTAGCTGTTGACTAACTTAGTTATCGCCCATCATGTTCTTCAACTGGGAAAAGTTTCTCTCGCCAAAGCCGTCTCTGGACGTCCCTGCTCTAGAGACGGTCGATCTCAACGACAAAGAGATGGAGAAGAGGATCGTGAGGAAACAAGATCTTCGAATCATGCCTTGGGTCTGCATAACATATCTCCTCAGTGCGTTTCCCATAGCCCTCTCATAAGATTCATCACTGACAGACTCAAGACTACCTCGATCGTGTCAACCTCGGAAACGCAAAAACTCTCAACAATGACTCCCCAGAGCACAACATCGTCTCACAACTCGACCTCGCCGGCCAAAAATACAACATCGCCGTCGCTCTCTTCTTCGTCCCCTACGTCCTCATGGAATTCCCCAGTAACATCCTCCTCAAGTACTTTTCGCCGAGTAAATGGATTTCTCGAATCATGGTGTCCTGGGGTATTGTCACCATCTGCACTGCTGCGGTGACGACATATGGCGGATTGTTGGCTGTGAGAATCATGCTTGGACTGGCTGAGGCTGGTTTCTTTCCTGGGTAAGTTAAGCAGTGCGATTCAGTGTGAGTGAGTGTGTGCTAATGAGGGATAGTATCATGATGTATCTTTGCTTTTGGTACAAGCCTGAGGAGAGAGCTACGCGAATGGCTATTTTTGCTTCGAGTGTTGCTGTTGCGGGTGCTTTTGGTGGAATCCTTGCCACGGGTATTTCGTTCCTTAACGGAAAGGCTGGTCTGGCTGGATGGCAATGGTGAGTCTGTCACAGTCCCTTCAAATGACCCTTCTAACATTGATAGGCTCTTTGTGCTTGAGGGCATTCCCGCTATCATCGTCGGAGTCCTGGTGTGGTTCTTCCTCCCTGATTGTAAGTCTCTAACCGAATCATCACGAAGCCCATGATATTAATAAGTATAGACCCCCAAACCGTCTCTTGGCTCTCCCCCGAGGAACGCGCCTTCGCCGTCAAGCGTCTCGGCCCCTACGCCCCCTCCATGAACGACAAGCACTGGGACAGCAAAGTCGCCAAGGACACCGTCGCCGACCCCTTCTTCTGGCTCTTCGCCGTCGCTTACTTCTTCATGGCCAACTCCCTCAACGCCTTCGGATACTTTGCTCCCTCTATCGTCTCATCGCTCGGCTTCAAGGGCTACAAGGCTCAGCTCCTCACTGTTCCTCCTAACGTCTTTGCTGTCTTCATCATTGTGGGCAATTGTCTGCACAGTGATAAGACCAAGGAGCGCTCGAAGCATGTTATGGGTGGTCTGGCGTTTGTTGCGACGGGTTATTTGCTCCTTGCTGTGGTTAAGCATTGGGGGGTGAGATATTTCGCTGTTTGCATTATTGCTTGCACGAACGCTGCTGTTCTTCCCTTCGTTGCTGTAAGTTTACTCCCTCTCATCACCGATTACATATACTAACTTGCAAAAGCACCGAACTGCCACCGTCCGAGGCTCGACTGCCACTGCGCTCGCAACAGGAGGAATGATTGCCATCTCCAACACAGGAGGTATCACAGCGCCTTTCCTCTTCCCCTCCAGCACAGGGCCCATGTACTCAATGGGGAACTGGACCGTCTTCGCATTCCTTATCGCTGCTGCTTGCATTACTTGCTACGTGTGGTATGTCTTTGGTGCTCACAGTGGTTACCGAACTGGTGATGCTACTGAGACTGGCCACCTTGAGGTTCTGGATGTTGGTGACAATGACCCCAACCAGGTCATGGACCAGGCTATGGAGAATGAGAAGGTCAAAGATAAGATCAAGGCAATGGATATGGCTTAAATGTTTGGATAGTTAAAAGTTATGATTGACGTATGGGATACCTGGTTACAAGATATTTATATTTACATGGGATTGCTATTCTGAACTGAAGTTTCGTCTGAGATGCACCAAAGTTTTGCCATGTTGAAGACTGACTGCTGCATCCTCCTAAGACAATGAAGGTGTTTATGATGATTTTAGAATAAGATCTATAAAATCTCTTACTTTTGACCTTAATTTACCTCTTCTCTTAGTAATATTTTTAACAGTTCTTATCAATATTAGAAAATACGAAATTCGATAAAACCTTAGTTAGAACATGTCCATACAATGCGATTGCCAGCTCTATAAACTTTTGCATCTCAAAGTTCTAAATGTTTTACACTTTTCTATCATGGAAGGCCTGGAAAGTAATCCATGGCACCCAATCTAGGACACCCGATCCGTCTGATGCTATCATCAAACCTTACGAGCACAATGATAATGACGAGAGCGGTTCAGACGCCAAGTCTGAGCTGCAGACATTCCTCGACGACTTTGAATCTGTCCCTCAAAAAGTAGTCAGCGACCGAGATCAATGAGATCTTCAACGAGAAACTGTTCGAGATGGTCTACGGCTCGAACATGGTCGAAGGAGTCGGCAGTGGCTTTACCTTAGCATCCCATCACTATCAAGCTTTGCCGCCATATATCTGCACGCGGAACAAATACAGAAGATAAAGATAGTGATCAGACTTATAATGCTAAGGTACCCAAACAGAACTCATCGACAATAACAACCTCACTGCAAATAAAGACATGCCCCGTAGCTGGCGTGTGCCACTTTCTCTCTTGCCAGTAGTCTCCCACGGCTGCCGCCTTTGTCAATAATAGAAAGTTTTACCAGAAAGTCATCTCTACTCTTAGGCACTCATGGATTACCCACCTGTTACACTTTGCTCTCATATAAGCTTTGAGGGTGACCCTTTCCTATGGCATAAACTTCCAGAGTATTTGCACTTAATAATTATGAAAAACTTTG
Organism: Fusarium agapanthi; assembly: GCA_001654545.1. Taxonomy (NCBI): domain Eukaryota; kingdom Fungi; phylum Ascomycota; class Sordariomycetes; order Hypocreales; family Nectriaceae; genus Fusarium; species Fusarium agapanthi. The sequence goes on from LTDI01000149.1 coordinate 33,220, forward strand.
ACAGTGATTCATCGATGCTCAAATACGGGTATAAAAGGATGCTCTTTTCCCCTTTCCCTCCCTTCTTCTTTCTTCCTTCAAACAACATCAGACCTCACATTACCTCGCGCGGGTCCGTGGATCACCCACGCAACCCTTTCTTTTCATCAGAGTGACCCTATAAGACAGTGATATTGCTCACTTGAACAAACAAGCTTTCACGACCCAGCACCGTGCACAACGCGACCATGGCACTCAAACTCGAGCGACGAACCCTTGCTGAAGCCTTTGAAGGCCTCGAGATTCCATCATCATCCCGAGCCCATCAGACTGACTCTAACCTTGGACACTCTATCCATCTTATGCTCTCATCGAGTCTCCGTGGCAACGGTTCTATCCGTATTCGTTCAGCACCGAGCAAGGAATTGACATTGCTCCTTACCCAAGATGATGCCCACTATGAGGACGATGGAGAGGACGAGGACGTGGACCATTACGAGGACTATGGAAATTACGAGGACGATGCTGAAGACCAGAGTCACTCTGACGAAGACGACGTCGAGTTGAAGAACTACCTTGACGACATCGCAGATGCTCTCAAGAAGCAGAAGTCAAAGAATGACTCCGAGATTGCTGAAGACTTCAACGAGAAATTGTCTCAGATGGTCTACGGCTCAAATATGCTCGAGATGGTTGGCAGTGGTCTGGACATCACAGTCAAGCTTTGTCAACGCATTTTCGAAGGACACTCTGTGGATGATGCAGAGATTAACGATCGCGACCCAATCTACCAAGCTCTCCGAATGGACCTTGTGAGCAAGAACAAGTCTAGTGGACATGAAGACGTGCTCCGAAGCCGCCGGGAGATCATTCAGCATGCAAAGGCGGCCTACTACATGATGAACGAAGTCGCCATCAAGGGGAAGGATCTATCCGAAGAGATCATCCTAGAAACCCACCGCCTCTTGACGTATAAAATCGACAGTCCGGATAACATTCCCTCAAGCCATTACGGGGGCATTTACCGAGATTACCCGGTCCAGCGAGGCTTCCACTCGTTCCCTCATCAAGCCAAAGTCCCAAAGGCGGTACGCGACTTGCCTGACTCCCTCAAGGCCGATATCGCAACAGCAGAGGAGAGCGGAGAGATTGACCCTGTGGCTCTGGCAGCCAAATACTGCCACAAGTTTGTCAACATCCACCCCTTCCTTGATGGGAACAGTCGCACAAGCCGTCTTATCTTGAACACCATTCTCCTCAAGTATGGTGGCTGCTTTGTCTGGCTCGGAATGGAACCAAAGGACCGAGATGAGTACATGAAGATCTCAGCAGAAGGGTTCTCGGCTGAGGCTATGGAACAGGAGGACATGGATGATCTACCGGAGGGCTTCAAGCCCAAACACCACAAAAAACTCGCCACGTTCACCCTTAAGCATGCTCGGGAAACAATGACCAAGGTCCTTCGAACATTGAAGCGAAAGGATTAGAGTCAGTCCAGTTGAGTGCAGACGCGGGAGAGACGGTGGACAGTACACGCTTGGTGGATGATGCATGATGCACAAGGTTCTCTATACATTGAAGTGGAAGGGATAGCTCAGAGTTGGTCGAAATAACAGACAAAGGATGCTAGCACGATGCACAAGATCATCCGTGCATTGGAGGGGAGGAATGAATACTTAGCTTGGAGTCACTCTTAGTGAAATGGCTCCCTATTAGAGAGACTTGGCCAAATCGTATACATACTCCCAAGTCTGTTTGTTCCATTTATGAGTGAACAACATATGTGATATGCCAGGTAGCAGTAAAACAAGGAATTACATATTCATACAAAAGAAATTTTAATCTATAGTAGAATAATAAAAGCTTTTATAAGACTTTATTAAATAAACTACGCAAAACTATACTGGCAATAATTTATGCGATATAAGGAGTATGTTCCTGTCAGGTAACGGCATGGCTCAGTCTCCTGGCGGAGGGTAGCACGATCAGTTATGTATCTTGTTACCCAAAGGAAGCGTGCCTTATTTAATGAAGACGTCATAACTATAATCCCCTGGTTATATGTCGACGAGAAATTGTTTGTTTCTTTGTTTGGTTCGGAAAGGATGCAATGGAGTGTGAGGAGTATATGGATATCTCGGCAGAAGGATTCACCGCTGAGGTTATGGCTACCTTATGCAACAGGAGGAAATGGATTATCTACCAGAGTCCTTCAAGCCAAACCATCACAAGAAGCTCGCCACATTCACTCTGAAGTACGTGTATACGTGTCGGAGCCTGGTCAATCAATGGGGAATTATGATGAGTTTAGGAAAGAATAACATAAAATGAGTAAAGTCTTATAAGACTTAGGCTATCTCTTATTACTTTACATAATCTCTTTCCAAGTTTAGAGTAGTCTTGTGGGATCAGGCAGGTAGTTCAGGCCAGCCTTTTCCTCTGTTACATTAGGGATCCAGCCTTATTCAGGAGAGAGGCACATTCAAATATGCGTCTCACGGTCCAATGGACGCTTATTAGCCCGTCAATGAAGACGTCACAACTACGAACCACTGGATCATATCGCGATGAGAACTGGCTGTAGTGGAATTGTTGGTCAGACTTGATCTTCCCTTAAGGACTCTCTATACCAAACTGAGAATTGAATCCTCAACCTTGCGATCTAGTACCATTGATTTCTCAATTTACGCGCCCAACGCTTTTCTGTCAATCTTCGGCCCCTCAATCGTTCAACATCATGGGTGGAGGTCCAATCAGTCCATCTTCAAAGCTTATCCCCAACGCCCCTCTCACGCTTCGCCGCGCGACGATAGATGACTTGGACGACATCACCTGGATAGCAGTAAACGGATCATCAGACGACCCAGGTACAGACTACAGATTCCCATACCGTGATAAGTACCCGACGACTTCTGGAAGTGGACAAGAACAGAGCATGAGGAATTATTCGAACGGCCTGATAAACTCGTCATCCTAGTGGTAACAGCGCCTGTGCTTGACGATGGAGAAGTCGTCCATTGGCCTGTTTCTTACGGAGTATGGGACTTGCAAGTCACAAGCGATTTCATACCAGCAGGTTCGTATCACTCACTGCCTCAATCTGTCTAACAATTCCAGATCATGGTATCGACGAACGTCGCGACGCAAACAAAGAGCATATGGAGGCCTACGCCAAAGCCCTTCCAGCCGGCCTAAAGAAGTACTTTAAGCAATTCGGTTCAGAGCAAATTCCTTTATGGGAGGTTGTTACGCATCCTGACTTTCGGAGGAGGGGAGCAGCTAGTATGATATGTGAATGGGGACAGAAAGAGGCGAATAAGGATGGGAAGAGTTTGAGTCTGTTGGCTACGCCTATGGGAAAGGGGCTATATTTAAAGTTGGGGTATTATGTTCTTGGGAGTGTTGTTGTACAAGTTGAGGGGGAGGAGGAGAGGGTTGTTGTTGATGCTATGGTTAACCACAATAAGTGAATCGAGGGGGGAGTGGTCAAGACGAGGGCTTGACATGGTATGTTAGTATAAGTACCGTATTTGGAATATACTGTATGACTTAAATACTTTGGATGACCTTTCAGCGCTTCCAGCCAGTCCTCAAGGAGAGAGGATCTGTGCTGCCTTTGAGTATGTTCTCGACAATGAGGTTGGCTGACACAAGATTCAAGACTTCAATCCTAGAGGACACCAACACTCGGACGCATTAAAAATAAATTTAGTTAGCTGTTTCGATTAGTTTGTTACCGACCCCTGATTCAGAGTCTCGGGCCTACCGGTCAAACAAAGGTCCATTCTTACCCAGCACACCGGCTCAATGCAACGTCGAACAAGATTAGCAACAACATGACCTCCCAATGGATGTGCTACCCTTTCCTTGGGACTCTTCCCAGGATCTGCATTGGGATCAACAACAGGGGCATCAGATCGTGGACAATGGTGATACCACTAGAGACAAATAAACTCAAGACGAGTCATTCTCGAATAGTATCACGAGAATCTGGACATATTCACGTGTTGACATGTCAGCTTCAACGATTTCCTCCAGAGATCATCAACTCCGCATATCTTGAGGGACCGAGCACGATGATCTCCGTCTCGTCCTCGCTAGTAAGCAATAGTGTCAGAACCGGTTCCTGGGAAGCGGGCAACCCGTTCCAATCGTGAGCTAATAAATGGAATGAAGCTGAAACGAAAAGCGGAATGTAGATCTTTCTTGAAGAGGGCGGACGACGCTAGGGGACAAGCCACGGGTAACGGTAGACTAATAGGATGGGAGCATTCCCGGTAGACACTGTTTCCGGGATCGGTCGCTGCAGGTGAGTTCCCCTGAACAATGAGTTTGTACTGTACTCTAGAAGCATTGTCGTCAGATCGCGGTACTTTCACCCCAGGGTAATTGAACCATGAGAAAGGCGTCTTCGAGAAGTTATCTGCATTGTAATATCCAAGGCTTTGACTCATATTGCTTTTTGCTCCTCCACGTGAATATTCTTCATGCACTCCATTTGACACGAGGCTGCATATCAATTTAGATGCTAAAATTACCTGCAAGGTTTCTTCAGGCCATGTCTTATAAGAACCCTTGTAATGATGCTCGCAAAGGTCCCACTGTGCCAAGAGCTGAAGATATCGCGGGGAAGTGGCCTGGGGTTGAGGTGGCTGAATCAAGTGCTCTGTATAGCTTCCTGTCTGGCGGTAGTGGTCGGCAGAGGATTCTTAGCTTGGCTGAGGCCTGAGGTTAAACTTTGACATGTTATCCGATCCATCAATACCATTAATCCTTAAAGTTGAGGTGCACGAGTACCAGGTCCAGGGGTGGGATATCCTTTGTGAAGCCCAGACTTACAAATTTGACACCACCATTTAACTCTCCATTTATCTCATCACCAATGACAAAACTCAATAAAGTTGTTCCAGAAATCTCAACCAGATCACCAGGGATAAAACTCTCTCACCACTGTGACCACTCCATCTTCACAATATCCTTCAGCACCCAATAACCAAGCAGACGATGCAAGCCTCACACGGCATATTCCCCACTAACCCCAGAATCCACCATGATCTACGGATACAGCAGTCTACTTAGCGCAAACCTTGTCTCTCTCCCAATCCCATGAATGGGATCAGCCCTGTCGAGTAACGAATTCGCACGAGATCGGCACGGGACCTGACTCGCTCTTTTCGATTCCGATTCGTGAGAGTTTTGCCATGAGCCGTGCTCAGACCGTTTTTGTTCCCATTTATATCACGTAGCGGTCAAAAAAGCTTGTAAAGAACTAATAACTAACTAGACCGTTGGGTGTTAAAGACATGGGAAACTTGGATGATACATGTTGATGTCTCCTTTCTCATTCTATATCTCCTCATGTTCTCCTCTCGGAATTGGAAGTCGTTCAAACGGACAGACAGTAACTCGCAGCCATGGCCAACAATGGCTTTGGTTCAGGCCTTGAAGGCATATCCCAGACCACAATAACCGTCGTTCTCGTCTTCCTCGCCATATCGCTCTACAACGTCATTGAGCTCAACTTCATCATCTTCGGGACCTTCAAGCGTCACTTCGGTCTATACTTTTGGTCATTCCTCGTCTCAACATGGGGAATTGCTTTGTACTGCTGCGGTTTCTTCATCAAGTACTACGCCTCTTCAGCGCTGGGGTATCTCGCGTCGACGTTCATCTCAGTAGGATGGGTAGCCATGGTTTCGGGCCAGTCGCTCGTCCTATGGTCGAGACTACATCTCGTTCTTAGGAATAGATTCAGACTAAAGGCTGTGCTATATATGATCATTGTTAATGGCGTTCTTATGCATGGAACTGTTGTTCCCATGATCTATGGCTCTTTTTCACCGAATGCAGATATGTGGAAGCAGCCATACTCCATCATGGAGAAGATCCAAGTCACCGTCTTCTTCATACAAGAGATCATCATCTCATTCTTCTACATCTACGAAACAGTCAAGATGATGCGTCTGGAACGCACAATGGGCAACAAGCGCGGAAGTCGTCGTCTGATGAACCATCTCGTCTACGTCAACATTCTCATCATTCTTCTCGACATCACCATCCTCGGTCTTGAGTACGCCAATCAGTACCAGTACCAAACATCCTACAAAGCTTTTGTCTACAGCACAAAACTCAAGCTAGAGTTCACTATTCTTAACCGTCTCGTTGAGATGACTACGGGCAACAAGGATGCTAGCTCTGGACCACGGAGTCACACGGCTGGTACGACGACAGGAAACAAGACGAATATTGCGCTTGATACGTTCATCAGCAATAATTTTGACAAGCCACCTGGTGATATATCGTATAGAGCTTATGTCATGGGTGGTGATGAACGACAGACTTCTCGTCAAACACCCCGTGACGATGAAGTTGTCATGACTACAGAGGTCATCGTTCAACGGGAAGAGAGAGGAGAAGATGATGGTATGAGTATGGGCGGAAAGTCATTGGCTGAATCTACGATTGGGACGTCAAAGGGACATCATTACGAAAGTGAAGGATTATCAAAATCTTCATCAGAAATACATCTAGCGTCGCGAGGCTTTTAATCAGGACAGGGACATCACGACTGCTTGACCTAACATTTTCTTCTTGTACACATTATTATATATACCCGGTGTTACGAAACCACAACAATACATATTTTATACAACAAACACATACATCCATCTTCAGCATAATATTCTGTGACTGTTTCGACTCTCAGAAGAATGAGTAATGGCGGCAACGTTCATTCCAAGCCACTTACCCACTGCCGGGATTCGGCGTTGGAAGTTTGTGTCAGCCAAACTATGTTCAGTTAAGCTCTGTACTAACCGTCGTGGCATTAATTTCCGTGGAGGGATTGCGAACATGGGAATCTGGAGTTTGGCGGTTTCATGACTCTTTGACTGCGACCTTGTAGCTTTGGCTAGTCGGGGAATTTTGTAGAGGCTGGAGCATTGATACTACTTTATTTTAGAAGACGGGCAACTTTATCATTGTTACTACAATCAGCCGTCAGGCATGTAAGTTTTGGAGAAGGTAGCTGGCGAAGGTGATGAGGAACTGACTGGTGAAGAGAAGATGATGACAGATGCTCGTATTGAAGCCATTGTTTCCCCTTGTCCGATGCAATCGAGGCTGCAATTTCCTTGTTCGTCTTTATTAGGTGATGTCCTACCTAACGAAACATATCCGTGGGGACAATCCTTTGTCTGGCTTGAGGCTCTCATTTTTTGGTCCGAACAGTGAGCTTCACACAACGACACAACATGTAAGTGAACTCAGCGACCGTTCATGGAAGCATTATCCTACACAATATCAGCATTAATCAATACACGAGCATCAAAGAAGCAGCGTCTCTCATAAATATGCCTGTGAAAGCCCCAAGTGCATCTCCCATCCATCATCATCCTTACCACCACAGCGCCATTCAGGTATCC